>CAKNXH010057709.1:34070-59795 GCA_932178445.1 Andricus quercusramuli
ACTTTTAGATGGCCGAGGTGTTAAGGCGACGGGACAAAGTTACAACATTATAATTGGAAGTCACGTCAGAAGTTCAACACCCGGCGTATGTACAAGAGACTTGTGGAAACTCATTTCTTCATTTTTTTGTGCATAAAAACTTTTTCTATATTTTTTATTGAGTGCATAATCTATATATTAGACCTTTATGGCATAAAAAAAATTATATTAATTAATTATTAATTTTTTGAATCAAAATAGCCGATTTGTCTAGAAACTAGTCGATCCGAGCGTTACAATCCGAAAAAACGGGATATGGCCTATTAAACATTCCTAATTTTCAACTTACGAAGTCAAATAACATATCGTTGGAATCGCCAAGAAACGTAGATTTCGAATATAATATTTCCAAATTACTAATTGCAACAAAAAAAAAATGATGTTTTGTATTTTATTCCTCATGAGTACAAAGGACCCCCCGCTGACATGGGTCGAAGGTAGACGCTGGCGCGCACTCGGCATCGAGGGTGGTGAGAGGGGTAGGGTACCACTGGAAGGGGAAGGTAACCCAGGTAGCTTGCGCTCGTTTGGTCATCGCCCGGTCGGGCCAACCAGCTAAATTATAACGGTCAACCGCCTCTAATTGGCTTCTCAAAGTTGGCCCGACATTTGGTCCCATATATGGGCCTTCTATTAAGGGGTTGACACTACTTACCAATTTTGAAAAATTCGATTTTTGGATTTTGACATTTTCTGAAAGTACATCATTTGAAAAATATTTTCTGAAAGTCTTAATGAAATCTGAATGAAATTGTAGAAGTTATTCAGTCGGAAGCGTAGGCGGGTCCGTCTAGGCCACTGATCTATATATGTGACGTGCGCCGAAGAAAGGGGGCTTACTCTGGAAAGCGAGATTTTTTAGGACGAGCGGTCGAAGTCGACCCGATAGACGCGACTTTTAGGAGAGAGGGAAGACTAAGGAAATCTCCCTCTCTACTTGCCACTACATTCTCACGCATATAGCGGCGCTGCTCACGGACGGGGTATAGATGAGATGCGGAGATTTAGTGGTGAGTGGTGAGAGGTGTTTCACGGGATCTCGAGCTCTCGAGCGGAAGCACGATTTCTCGGGTACCTGTCAACTCAATTATTAGCAATAATAACGCTCGAAATTTTTTTTCGATGATTTCATCAAAAAGAGCAACTCAAAAACTATCGAAAGGTGTAAAAACCTCAATTTCGATTTTTTCAGAGTAAGCCCCCTTTCTTCGGCGCACGTCACGTATACTAACTGGATAGCGTATAGAACACGATTTTCACGTATAGTAGAACGACGCCATTTTGAGCATAACTACACTGGTTCGCGAAAGTTCGTGACTTGTTCGGCACTATTGGGCAACATTTGTCTGCCGCGAGGACGAACGTTCTCGAACAGTTGCGGAACAGTTTCAAAACTATTTAAAACTGCGTTTTTCTCGAAACGACGTTTTCAAAATCGGTGAGCAAGATTTCTAGAAAACCGCTTAACCGATCATTTCCAAACTTGGCATCCTTTTTTGTGATATGAAGAAGCAGTCCTCAATCGAAGGGATTTTTTTTTCATCGAAAACTTTTTTTTTTTATTTTAAAAACGATTGAGTTTTTTTTTGACAAAAATCGATTTCTCAACTTTGATTGGCCGCCATTTTGTCAAAAAAAATTTGTTGTCCAAATCCTTGGGTTAAGGACTAGAAAAACTTATAATTTATTGAAATATTTTGGATTTTCCCATTTTAGATGATCGAGTCCTGAGCAGTGTTGCTCACCGCAATACACCTTCAAAAAATCATACCACGGTGTATGAGTAGTAACTTATGGAATAATGTGTATTCTTAAACGAAAATTAGTGTGAATTAGGTTTATATGATATTTCTTTGAAATATACAAACTTTTACCAAAAAGTATTTTTCCATTTAAAAAAAAAATCGATAAAATTCACTTTTTTATTGCGTTGCAAGTAGGGCTAACTAGGGCTGGGCGGTTATGGGAATTCATAACCGGTTATCGGTTATTGAGAAAACCGGTTTTTTAACCGGTTAACCGGTTTCTTAAAATAAACTGGTTTTTTCTCAATAACCGGTTATTTCTTTACAACCGGTTTTTTATAATAACCGGTTTTTTACAGTAATCGGTTTTTTACAATAACCGGCTTTTCCTTATAACCGGTTTTTTATAATAACCGGTTTTCCCAATAACAGATAACCGGTTATGCATTCCCATAACCGCCCAGCCCTAAAAAAAAAAAAAAAAAACGACTTCATCCGCTTCCCCACCAGACTAACTAGATGTGCCGTATAAGTCAGGTGAGAGGCTGACGACAGGCAACCGGACGTAACTGCCTGTTTTTATTTTCAAAAATCGGTGATTTTTTATAAGCCGGTTGTTTTCAAAATAACCGGTTTTATTGAAAACCCGGTTATTTTGAAACACCGGTTGTATTGGAAAACTGGTTATTTTGACAAACCGGTTATTTTCGAAAACCGGTTATTTTAAAAAACCGGTTATTTTTAAAATCAGGTTATTTTTAGAAACCGGTTAACCGGTTATTTTAAAAAGACATAACCGGCCAGCCGGTTTTCAAAAAAACCGGTTGTCATAACCGGTTAACCGGAAAACCGCCCAGCCCTAGGGCTAACCCCTTAAGATGATGTCGGCCCAACCTTGCACTATAATGTGGGGCCGACTTTGATTTTGAAGGTTCGTACTACACAGGTGAAAATACACAAAATATATTACAAATAAAATTTCTAACGCTACGGGGTTTCAAACCTACATATATACCTGAATCTATCGCCTACACTCAAAAAACAGACTATTAAATGTCAAAAGATTCCTTTCACTATTAAGGGGCAAGAGAAAGAATAATTTAAACGTTAAAAGAAAACTTATTGCATGATATTACGTGCAAGAAATGTACAAAAGCCGAACTTTGGTGAATGTAAATATAAAATCAATGTAAATATAAAATCGGTATAAAATCGATGCTTTAAAAAATCATTTCACAAAGAACGTCTTACGAACTTTTGATTGACAAAAGCGTTAAAAAAATGTATACTTCGATTGTCAAAAGCGTAAAAGTCAATATAAAGTGAGGTTATGCGGATCAAAAACTGTTCTTTCAGTACACGTACCTTCCAAAGTTTTCGCATCAAAATCTGGGATTCCTAATTTTTTGAAGGAATTTATTTTCCACCTCATTTCGCACGTTTTTCTACTCACATTATCAATTAACTAATAAATCGTGCAGTCAAAAAATGCACTCGTGTGCAGGCGCATTTGCTCTGCTAGCCAACAGACTTTTCAAACTCAAAAGAAATCTTTCATCAGTAAAACTACTTCCGTTTTGCATTTAATGAATAAGTCTTTGAACAGTGAAACGATTCTATTGATGGACAAAAGAAATCTGCTTAATTTCAAAGGATGCATTCTGAAAGGAACGTAATTTTACTGTTAATAGACTTTTTCTTAGAGTGTAGGGCCCTATGCCCTAGCAGTCGGTAGTCTTACCCATTACTCTATACCTGAAGAATTGAAAGTCAATGAAAAATCGATCCTCATAAGCTACAGCTCAATGAAGTTAAAAAAACAATTTGTTAAGTCTTTTTTCTCATTAATTTTTGTATTTATTATGCAACATCATGTGGATGCAAAATAAATTAACTGTTAAGGGGAACATAAATTATATAATTTTCGAATAAATAATTCAAACCGATTACAATTTCTAGGGTTTCGTAGCCCCGGGCTGAAACCCTTAAATTTTTGTGAAACACATTTTTTTTCAACTAATTTTTTTCAACCATTTTTGTCCAACATATTTGTTTTAATTTTTTCAACAAATTTTTTTTTCAACAATTTTTCTTCAAAACCATTTTTTTCTAAAATATTTATTTTCAAGAATTTCTTATCAAACATTTTTTTTCAACAATTTTTTTCAAACTTTTTTTACACAATTTTGTTCAAAAAAATGTATTCAATTTATTTTAAGGCCCCCACTTTGACTAATTTTTCTACTTGTAATATTTTTTTCGCTTTTTATACAATTTTATGAGTTTGATAATGACATATGTAAAATGTCATTTTTGTAATGAGCATTTGAAATTTGCATAGACGGAATTTAGAAATTTTAACGCGTACCGAGACAATTTTTTTAATAGCACATTTTTTCAAACTTCCGTGTAACATTTTGCTCTTTAGTTGTTTCAGAATATTTTGAAACGATTCAGAATGACATCAAATCTTTCTGAATATTCACAATTTATCAGAAATATGGAAATTAGAATTTAAAAAAAAAAAAACGAAGTTTCTACATGAGGGTGACCCTTATTTTTCACTTGTCGAATTTCTTTGCTCTCACCCCCCAGTTTTGTTCGAATGCCAAAAAGAAAAATCTTCTTATTTGAGCAAAATCGGTTAATATTCAGGGGTGGCGCAAACACCATGAAGTTTTCCATTGGTTTAAAATTGGAAAAAGTCAGCTTTTTGTAAATCTAATATTTAAACGCGACGATAAGTTACAAATAATTCTGCGTTTTAGTATATTGTCCAGAATTCATCAGAGAATAAGAATCAATCACAAATTTTGAGGTTGAATAATTTTAAGCCACTCTAATGGGTCCCCAAAGAAAACCCCATGAGTGGCTTTGAATTTTACGTAATATTGCGGTTTATTAGCGCTTTTTAAAAGATTTTTCAAGATAAATAATCATTAATTGGTAATTTAAGAATACCAAGTCATTTGTTGAATAATATTTAATTATTTAAACAATTTTAATTTGTTTCAATTTATATATTTTCACTTAACTCGCGAAATGAACGTATTTTCTAGAATTTATGAGTTATATAATCAATGACAACAATCAAATAATTTGTTTTAATAATTTTACAATTATTTAAATAATATGTATTTGTTCAAGTATATATTTTACCTGAAAAAAAGCAGGACAAATTTTTTATCTCACTAAATTTTGGAAACAAATTTAAATATTTTTAAGTACTAATTAGTTCATCATGAATACTCTTAGATTTTCAAACAAATTAAAAATTTGTCAACAATTTTTTTGTCTACATATTTTATTTTTGCTTTTTTTCGAAAGATAGAAATATTTTTATGTTCTACTTTTCTTCTTGAAAATACTCTTAAGTGTTTAAACAAATTACAATTGTTTAAAAAATGATATTCGTTAAACAATGACTGAGTATTCTTAAATTATCGATTCATGATTATTTATTTTTTTAAACTTTCAAAAAGCGACAATAAACTGCACCATTAGGTAAAATTCAAATTTGTCACTTACGTGGTTTTCTTTGGCGACCCATAAAAGTGGCTTAAAATTATACAACCAAAAAATTTAAGATTGATTCTTATTCTCCAACGAACTCTGAACAATATACTGAAACACGGAATTACTAGTAACATATTATCGTGTGTAAATATTAGATTTACAAAAAGCTGA
This sequence comes from Andricus quercusramuli, assembly GCA_932178445.1. NCBI lineage: Eukaryota > Metazoa > Arthropoda > Insecta > Hymenoptera > Cynipidae > Andricus > Andricus quercusramuli. The sequence goes on from CAKNXH010057709.1 coordinate 39,542, forward strand.
CTTTTTCCCATGTTAAATCAATGTGAAACTTCATGGTCTGTGCGCGACCCTTAAATATTAACCGATTTTGCTCAAAGTTCGAGATTTTTTTTTGCATTCGAACAAAAGTGCGGGGTGCGAGCAGGGAAATTCGAGAAAAAAATCCACCAAGTATAAATAAGAAACACCCTAGTTTACATGTACCGAAATTTGGGTACAAATATGGGCATGTCTACACAAAAATCCAGTTTTTCGTACCCAAATTTCGGTCGTTTTGAAATAATGAACCCTAGTGTATCCAACGGCTAGCCCATATTTGGGCCAAGGTTTGACCGACTGTCGGATGTATCATGGTGACTTGTACAAGCCAATGTTATGCCGACGGTCGGGCCATCTCTTGTCCAGAGTCAGACCGACCGTACCTTCACGGTTTTTTTAAACAATGAACCAGCGTTTATCCGACGGTCGGCCCATATTTGGGCCAAGGTTTAACCGACCGTCGGGTGCATCATGGTGACTTGTGGCTAACCGACTGCTGTATCCAGAGTTGGACCGACCGCATTCTTGAGGTCGTATCTACCAATCTGCCACAGTTTATCCGATCGTCGGCCCAACGTTGGGCCAGAATTGGGCCGACAGTTGGCTTTTCGCCCGCCGCCGACGTCGGTTCCCGGTAAGAAGCCTTGCATTAAAAAGTATTAGAAATTTTGAATCCCTAAGAATGCCTTTTCTGTCCTTCGTTTTTTAACCCTCATTAGGCGGCGAAAATAATAAGATTTCAATCCCTTTCAAAGCCGATCGGAGCTGCCAAACCTAACCTCAAATAAACTAAGAACACAATTTTCATTTGAAGCATTGAAACGCGCTCCAAAAGCAAAAAATTTACAAAATCTAGTAGGGTTATTCACAATAATACATCTCTTTATCGTAAAATATTGGCTTTGCTCAAATATTTTCAATTACAAAAATATAAAATGATGATAAAAAATGTAAAAAATTATTTTTCACCACAGCCATCTGTGTGGAAATTAATCCTGACATCGTAAAATGACCGATGCTATGTTTTAAAAAGCTTTTGAGCTCATTATTATTCGAAAAACAGAAAATTCGAAAAAAAGATTGACATTTTTATATTTCTTGGTTGCTTCGCGGTATCCAAAGTTATTCAGAAAAATATCGTCGCCGCTTGGTACAGAAAGGGTTTCAATTTAAGAGATAACTTCTACTGTTGTGGAGATTCAAAGCGGGAGGACAGAAAGGGGATCCAGAAGTATTCAATATTTGTTACGTTACCACTGGGTACATGAAATTTTCCAATACTTTTTAATGCAAGCCTTCTTACCGGGTTACCAACGTCGGTGAGCCCATGGCAGCTTCAAAACACCTTATTCGGCCAACTCTGGTTACCGTAGATCGGTTACCAAAGCAGGGCCGACTTTGGGCCGATGGTCAATCCCTGGCAGCCGACCGAATTTCGCACCTGGGAAGAACTTTTCATACGAAGAACACACACAAGTCCATTGAAGACAGTCCAACTTCACGTCGATCAACTGAATGCATGCGAAAGTGTCAATCTATCGGGCCTCTGCCCTTTCATACTTTCAGGACTGTACTTAAAAAATGAAATACAGTCCAAGCTCTGAGCATTGCCGTTTTCGGGGCTGTAGGGGAGTATAATTCCAAGAAGCCATAAAACTCCACTCTAAGCTCGGTCACACTCGAATGCGTGGAATAGAAAAATGCAGCTGACAAACTCCGAGCATTGCCGGGCGTCGGTTAGTTCAAAAATCTATCTTGAAAATCGTTTTATGTACCCAGTGTACATAAATGTGTACAAAAATGATTCAAATCACATCTTTTCATTATAAACCCGAGTTTAAAGGTATGTAAAACATAAAAATTGAACATTAGCCATAGTATGTTCGATTCTTAGAGTAAATGTAAACAAAGCTTCAAAGTGACAAATATTTCAACTAACTTTGAAAGTAACCTATGCAATCTCGTGCAGTACATTATTAATTACTGAGTCGTATTGCATGTTTTTTTTTCAACAAAGAGAAACTCAAATATCAATGTAAATTATATAACCTCAATTTGATGTCACTTGTGTAATTTCATTAATTATAACAATACATGAAAAACGTAAGAAAAAGAAACAATGAAAAGCTTTTTTTTAAAGCAGTGAGCATAGATATTAGTTAATTTCAAAAATGGAAATTCAAAAACCAATACAGCTAGAATATGTTCAAGAAAAAATTCTTTCACTCTTTCCCACGTTTTGTATTGCGCAATAATACTGCCAGCAGTTTTCTCATAGGAATGCATATTAAAGGAGCTGAAATCAGACATGTAATAACTTTTGAACGCGATTTTATAATTTTTCATGGTTTTTTCCAGGTGTTAACGTTCACATTTTATGTTGAACATTCATCCAGAACATCTCTATGCAATGCCTTTGAACATCTGATGGAACGTGAAATAAAAATTTATTAGTTAGCTATCTTTGACATTGTAATATATTCAAAAATATTTGTGCAAGAAACTTTGATACCTTATAGTAGATACATAAATTTGATTTTATGTCATAGCAAATTTTTTTTAAGTGGATTAAAAATAATTTTGAATAATGAACAGTTTTCCTCATATTTCATTTCTTATATGTATAATAAAATGAACAATTTGTCTGACTGAAAAACTTCAAGATTTTGTCTGAAAACAACCTTCAGATTCGGCCGTTTCGTTCCCGGCAATCCTCGGAGCGTTAGCTATGAAATGCAACGGTCGCAACCGACGGTAAAGTGGGGGTAGCGCTCAAGCGAGAAATCGGGGAAGCGGCAATGCTCGGAGCTTGGACTGTAAACAAATTCTGGAATTTTCACGGAATCTCTGTATTGTGCCCTTCTATCCTGTCTCAGTTTTTGACAAACATTTTCCATACCTTAGGATAGGCATCACGTGCTTAAGATGCGATTTTTTATGTTACTTATCTCAACTTTAAAATAGCCCTCTTCTAATTTCATCAAACTTTAGATGCCACTATAATAAATCCACAGTCCCAATTTAACGAAAATCCTCAGAGAATAATTTTATCCGTATAATACTGCCGTCCAAGATAAAAAGATACATAAGTGATTTTGCGATTCAGGGTTATTCTCTTATACCTAACAATCGGGAACTCGACCTAAACGACAATGTCACTCACGTATCTTTTTCCTTTGGACGGCAGAATACCTCCAATGTCAATAAAATGACATTTCCCAATTTTGTTAGATTAGCGTGCTTTAGAGATCCTCTAGGGAGAGTTGAGACACGTTTCCCCCTCCAATGCTCGCCGCTGTACCGGAACTTGATATTTCACTGCGGCGCGAAAAGTTTGAAAAATGACGTGTAGCGCAACACGTGAAAGCAAGCGAGCGAGCATCGAGAAATTTTCGTGTTTAAGCAAAAGGATTAAAAAATGAAAACTGCGTAATGCAGGGCCATTATTTATTACAAATTATTTTTCTTAGTTTATTTATATTGAAGCTATGATGTGCGAAGTGTGATATGCGAGTTTTGTGATTAATGAAGAAGTGGAAAAGAGGTTGTGTATAACCTGCTTTCAAAACAAAAATATGGACAATATTTTTGTGAGATACAAGTGTTTTGCAAAAATAGTGAATTTCTGTATTTTATACTGCAACAATTCATCTAAAAACGGATTTTTCTAGAAACAAATTCCGCGAGATCCTAAACTTCGAGAATTGTGGATTCAGAATATCAATCGAGCAGATTAGGAAGCAAGTGACAAACCATGACAGATATGCAATTCCAACATTATTTCAGAGTACACCAATGAGGAAAAGAAAATTAATTAACAATGCTTTTGTAAAATTGAGCAAATCTTCATCCTTTCCTACAATTCATTTTTACTTTCTTTGTATATATAACCTTATCGAAACAAAGCCTTGCCTCCAACTTACAAAATGTATTCATTTAACCAACATTATTTATGAAAATCTGTATAATATATATGCCTGAAAGTGATTTTTAATAACATTTCTTTTATTTTGAATGTTTAATTCCCTGATATTCTCTTTATTTTGTATTAAATCTGTTGTGGAATGAACACTCTATTTGAAAATAGCGCCATTTTTAGAATAGCGGGTTCCGGTACAGCGGCACCAATCAGAATTTGAGTACCCCGTGTCTCAACTCTCCCTTGAGGATCTCTAGCGTGTTTAAGAGAAAAATGAAAAGTGAAAAAACATTCCACTTTTCCATAAACAACCTTTTGTTTGTAGTACTTTCGCCAAAAAACTTTTTTGGCCAAAAGATCACTTAAATACATATATAGGAAAATTATTTGAAATATTTTTGAAAAGAATATAACATGACCCCAGTTGTATTTCAGGAAATAAGAATATTATTCTTATTTCCTGAATTTCGCATATTTATTTTTAAAAGTGAGTAACACACCACTGCCGTATAAACTGAAAAGATACATAAGTCCAATCTCACTCGAACTGAAAAAAATCGAGAAAAACTGTTTGTCTGAAGAACTCTAATATCGAATAAAATTTTGAATAACCTAGATACACTATTTGGGTAAAAACATTGTGCTCTTTTATATTTTGCGATGAAAAATTGATTTTCTAAACAATTTCTATTAGAAAATGGACTTGCGATTTTTTACTAGTCGCGGTAAGTCAAAAATACAAGGCAAAAAAAACACAAAGTCACTTGCGGACGAAGCCTTTATCGAAGAGCTCAAGTATGGCCTCAAAATACAACAACAAAGCATACGTAACGGACACTGCGTGTTCAGCGGCTGTACCGAACTTACCCGCATGATCGTCGCTAGTGTATAGCCGAATCTAGCCGGGACTTATTTCCCTTGGATTTCCGATCAGAGCCCGAGCTATTTCACAGCCTAAAACATACGTAAAGGCAAGCGATTCTTCTTGTTTGTAAATTCGCCCCGCAAACGGTTACTTTTACAAGGCAAAATAGCCGTACGCCCTTGATACACACTATACTTTTTGTCCTACCCTCCTTGAAAACAAGCATGTGAATTTTGCAGCATAAGCCGCAGGTCAATGATGCAATCACACGCTTATAGGCGCACGTGTATCACACGCTATTTTTTGCAACGCCCGTCCGAAAAAGTTGTTAGGAGGTGGTAACGAATAATACTAATTTTATATTGCATAGAGGGGAGTTTTTGAAAAAGAATGGAAAAAAAATTTTTGAAAAAAAATTTGAAAAAAAAATGTTTGAAAAAAAATGTTCTGAAAAAAAGTTGTGTGAAAAAATTTTGTGTAAAAAAATTTTTGGAACAAAATTTTTATGAAAAAAATTGCTAACAAAAATTTGGTGAAAAAAAAATTTTGAAAAAAAAATTTTGAAAAAAAATTTTTGTAAAAAAAAAATTTGTGAAAAAAATTTTGAAAAAAAAAATTTGGTGGAAAAAAAAAATTTTGAAAAACAAAAATTTGTTGGACAAAATTTTTTGAAAAAAAAAATAATTAAAAAAAAATTGCCGTTTATGCTCTGTTGCCCCCTCCCCTCCCCGGGGGGGGGGGGGGGGCTATGAAACCCTAAAAACAAAACTTCAATCATTAAAACATTTTCGCTCAGTGCAGCGTATGTGTAGCGGGCGTAAACTTTCATGGGTAGCAGGCGTAAAGTTTTTGTTGGCCCGGCGACGGAGTGAGCATGCGCAAACGTCACTGGGCCAGAAGCAGCCACTTCACGTCTGCTTAACGTGCATGCAATGGCGCGTTTTCAAGGGGGGTCGGACAAAAAGTTCTTTGTGTATCTTTTCATGTTGTATTTTTAACTTTTTCGGCTTTCCTAATTTATAAACAATCGTTTTTTGCAATAAATATTAATAATTAATAATTTGTATTAACACAGTTAGACGCGGCTTCCTCTTACGAATCCAACGATACCAAAAACTCATTTTTCATAAAAACGTCACTTATGTATCTTATTAGTTTGGACGGCAGACCAGACGACCGCAATAAGACTTAAAATATTTCGCTACCCGTCGTTATATCTTTCGAAGTAATGTTTCCGAAAAAAATGTTCATTTTATGTATATCTTTCTTTCAAGTTATATTATACTCTTCTTAAAAGCACTTTCTTCTTTATATTTAAGTGATCCATTGGCCAAAAAAAGGTTTGAGGTGAAAGTACCGTAAACAAAAAATATTACTTATGAAAAAGTGAAATGTTTTCTTGACGTTCATGTTTTAAGAAGAACACGCAAAAGTGACGATGAATAAGTCTCCTAGCATATCAGTTGTTTCAACACTTATATTATTTTGTTTCTATACACTATGAGTTCCTTCTCTACAATTTGAAGTGAACATTTTTATTTTATTCAGGTTGGTACTTTTTACCCCACCGCTATGAACTTTTCGCCTTACGTGTGGGGCAAGAAGTGCCATTAGACAGCGTTTCAAAAAATATACGTTACATAATAGATGGAATGTATATCAATTTACTAAGATTATAATTTAGAATTTCAATGATTTAAAGTTATTTTAAGGCTAAAAGCAAGGCAATATCTACTTTCGTTTGGACACAGTGTGATGAAAAGTATATTTATGCACTTTTGACCCCGCCCTACCCTACATTTTTTGAGAAACTAAAAAAAACGGGAAAATCTCTTTCATTCATAGAAAAATCTCAGGGGATCATAAGATCATATAGATTCCTGTTAACGACATGTTACCGACCTTCTAGAAGATTCAGAGTTGATGACGTTATCGGTATTATTTTTTTAAAGGCAGCAAAGGAATGTTGTTTGTCACATGTTTTCAAATATCGAGCGACATTTTTTCCAAGAAGGGCATCCGGTGTTTGAGCGGCTCTTTCTTAGATATTGTTAATTTACGTTTAATAGGAAAAATACGATAACATGATGTATAACAAAAGTATGTTTGGCACTTGTTTTTAAATTTCGAGCGACATTTTTCTGAGAAGGTCATCCGGAAGTTGAGCGGCTTATTCTTTGACGTTATCAATTCACGTTGTATAATTTTTAGAAATAGTTCTTAGAATTTGGTGAGGTGAAGTACTATTTTTCTTAGATTTTTACCAAGGATGGCATGCGCAAAATGGAATGTGGTGACGATAACATTATTTGAAAACAAGTGGGGGTCTATATAAGGAGACATGCGACTGATTTTTTTTCAGTTGACAGCTAACCCCCAAGTAGATATCGTATATGCCGAATAGTGAAAAGAAAAGTGAACTTACTATACGCGTGACCACTCTTTCAACAAATATTAGAGAAGTGAAGCAGTTAATTGAAGAAAGAATAAAATTTCAAGATTTAACAAAAAGTTTGAAAAACTTCAGTTTAAGGGAAGAAAAATGAATTTAGCGAAACTCAACAAAGTTGGACAACCCCAGGATATCTTGCCAATGAAAAAGTTGAATGAATTGGAAATTCATAAAATCTACGTGGTTACTAACGTTAAAAGAGTGCAAACCCAATTCGGATCAAGATTATTGTTGCTCTTGAAAATAAGTTCATAGTGTTTCTACCTAAACGAATGATACAAGTGTTTGATGAAGATAAAAATTTGCTTGAGCAAATGAAAAATTTGTGTGAAAAAAATCAAGTGACAATTAAATATTTGGGAGGATACTACAACATCATTGAATTTATCCAAAACTGAAAAATGTCACATTTGCCACAAAAACAATTAATGCTGGGAACTACTTATAATTTGAACTCATCGTTCACGAAACAAATTATTGTGGGAGCATAATTGGATAACAATGGAAACTTGACCGTGGTGGTGAAATTCATGTCGAGTCACCCTCGTATCAGCGTCTCCACGAGGGAATAGTAAGGAGTAGTATCCCTGTAAGTGGGAATTGGGACGAGCGGCGTCCAAGAATTTGTTAATGCTTGCTACGAATGAAAACTCGTATGCTGCCCCACTTGTCCCACCTCTGCTCACCAAACACATTGGGTGATACCACTCCTTACTATTCTTTCGTGAGCGTCTCCTTAAATTTCATAGATTGGAAGATGTTTCAAAGTTATTTCAACATAATAACTGAATATTTCAACGGTGAAGAATAAATAAAAGGATTAATCAACTGTGGAAATTTGTGCATACGCTTTGGGTCTTTTTTCAAAATGGATAAATTGATCACTTTAGAGCAAACCGAAAAGGAGAATTCCATTCATCGATTTATGTTAAGAGAATCCACTTTCACAGTCTTAAAGGAACTCTGCATTTGCATTGATCAACAATGTCAAGAATTATCTACTATACAACTTCAAGGAATGAAAGATTTTATTGTGAAGATAGTTTCTAAATTTTTTTAGTGCAAAAAAGTGAAGTTTTCAGTGCAAAAAGTCTTGAATTATATGTAAAAAAAAATTATAAAAGTATATTCAAAAAATCGTTTGAAAAATGTGCACTTTCAACACATTTAGAATTTAAGCGTTTATTTTTAGAAATGATTAATTGCACCATAAAAAAAATTATCATAGAATGTGATTGAAAAGAATTCTGAAGTAAAAACATAGAATTTTGCTTTATTTAATAAGAATAAAGTGGAAAGTGTGAATGAAATAACTGCTCAAACTACTTTGATGTAACTTTTAATTTTTTGGCGAATAGGTACTACAACTAAAGAGGAAAAAAAGACACACGTATATGTTAATGTAAGGTTTTATTAATGAAATATAGATATTCAGTTTACATTCTGTTTACAATTCATTTTCATTTATCCAACTATTATGAGAATCATCGAATCCTAATCATTTCACAAATAATGTATTTGCTTGTTTTCTAAGTACTTTTTCAATTAGAAAAATGTCAGGATATTTAACTTTAAAAATTTCATATTCATAAAAACTACCAGAAATAGGATTTTCCTTATAATCTTTAAGAATATACGCTACTGGTTCAGTATTTTTGATATGACTTATTGTAAATATTTCAGTTGTCCTATTTGGAGTATATCCTTTTTCGAAAATATGTTTTAGTTTACTTATGCGAACTTTATCTCAAACTTTGAATTTTGAGATCTTACATAAACGCTTAACATTAAAGTTTTTCTTATATACATTCAAAATAATTTTTTCTCGATTTGCTTAGTAACATCTTTGGGTTTCATTTGGATTGTTCTATGTGTGGTATCAGTATAGAAAAAAATAAATCTGTCAAAATATTTAACCACTTATAATTACCATGCAAACTGAATTTTATCCACATTTTATTTTTCAAATTACGATTAAAACGTTCACAAATTGATGCTCTTAAATTACCTACTAAATTTGGAATACAAATTTATATTATGTTGCTTCATTATATTTTCAAAATGTGAGTTATAAAATTCTTTGCCTCTATCAACTTGTAAATTTTTTGGTACACGTCCTTTGTCGAATACAGATTTCATTGCGGCAGTCACGTCTTTAGAAGTCTTGGTTTTCACAGGTGCAGCCCAAGCAAATTTTGAAAATGTGTCAAATATTGCTAAGATATATTTGTGTCCATTGTTTTCCTTCTGATAAGGAAGCATTTCCACAAGATCAGCTTGCCACATTTCATCAATGCCACGGATGTCTACATGTCGACGAGGGTAGATTTTCCTAGCAGGCTTATTAGTCCAGGATCCCACTGCATTTTTCGTCAATTGTTACTCCAGCAGGATAAAAGTTACTGTAGATGAAACCTGAGACATGGTCGATCAAGGAATGGCTCACCTGCCAGCGCCCAGTCGGTCAAAAGTGCGATATAAATGGATTCTTAGCGACAGATTTCTCCAATATTCACCAGTCATGAGCCAGCACACTGAAATCTACATCATATTGTAGAGGTGAATTAGTGCTTTCAGAAAATATACCCCTGCCACCCCTCACTCGGTCAAGAACCCACGGCACTGTTGCCTAAAGGGGGTAATTAAAGTTAACGAAGTGTATATGTCGTCCAGCACAATAAACATACGTAAATGAAAGCTCTAAGCCCTCTGTAGAGGAATAACTTGTCTTTCCAGGGCTCAAGAGTACTAAAATAGATGACGCTGGCATTTTTTCGCGAAATTTATTTTCTTCGACTGCAATACCCTACACCTGCAATTACGAAATTTTCGAAACGAAGGATTCAAAAAGTTTGCAAAAATATTAACGATTAAGAGCATGTGAAGACATGCAGTGTAATAATTATTCAGAAAAAGTATCTTAAATTTGAATAATTTCAGAGGAATGTTTCTACCAGTTCTATTGAGGCAAGTGTTAGTGTGATGTCACAGGAGGATAAATAAATCAGACTAATAAATCGTCGACCTCTTCAGAAACTGTAAGAGGATCCATTCCGGACCCTTCGTAAGAATAACATGCTTCTGTGCACGGTGGTCAGGCAGGACGAATAGGTATAACTAAAATGGCAATAAAATCGATTTGCGGAATAATATTCGGGCACAAATATACATCAAAAATCCGTTTGAATTACGCATTTCAGCTATTTTATCAATGGAACGTAATCAGCTGTACCTTAACTATGCATTCGAATGCATATACAATTATTTTTTTTATAGGTATGTGTTGAATAGATGAATATATCAAAACGACAGGCCAGCGAAACCCTCGTGTGTCTTGAGGACACGAAGCGACCCAAGGATGACAGCTCTCTGCATCTCCTTAGCATATTTTTGGCATGCGGGTATGGCCTTAAAGTTACGAACTAGTGATAGTTACGAACTAGTGATAGTTTCGCACCTCCGAGAGCACCTATCACAAGGACAATTACCTGCACTGAATATTTTGGGTACAGTCGTTGCAGCTCTCTTTCAAGATCTTGATACCTCTCCTCTGTTTCTTCCTCCTTTGCAGTTATGTTGTATTTGGAAGGAGCCGAGTATTCGATCACGAATATAGTTGGTTTCTCGAAGTCTTGGAGAACAATGTCAGGCCTCGAGTACGTAACGGAGACTGCTACCCGAAAATCGTAGTTCCAGGAGTATATATATATAATTAAAAAAAAGGTAAACAACCACCGCAGGGTACCACTAAGAGCAACTGCCATCTAAAAAGAAAATGTCAATAGCCCCCAGTAGAACCGCGGTAAAATACACCTATGGCCACGTCTCACATCCGTGAGATGGGTGGTCACAGGGCACGACGAAATCACAACGACAGGCCGGCGAAACCCTCGTGTGTCTTGAGGACACAAGGATGACAGCTTTCTGCATCCATCTCGCAAGTGCCTTGGCATATTTTTGGCACGCGGGTATGGCTTTTAGGTTACGAACCAGTGATAATTTAGCACGTCCGAGAGCACCTATCACAAAGACAATTACTCGTACCGAATATTTTAGGTACAGTCGTTGCAGCTCTCTTTTAAGGTCTTGATACCTCTCCTCTTTTTCTTTCTCCTTTGCAGTGATGTTGTATTCGGACGGAGCCGAGAATTCGATCACGAATATCGTTTGTTTCTCGAAGTCTTGGAGAACAATGTCAGGCCTCGAGTGCGCAACGGAGACAGCTGCCCGAAAATCGTAGTTCCAGAAAATCTGGCGTTTCTCGTTTCGGACAATTGACTCTATATCCCTTGGAGCGTTTGTCAGGGCAGGGTCGCGACCAACACCGTAAGAGCGACAAAGGTGGTAATAAAGTACTCTTAGGGCCGCATTATGTCTATAGATATACGTTGTTCCTGCGTGGGTCGGACACCCCGATAGTATGTGTTCTAGGTACTCAGCGTGTGCATGACACGCTCTGCACCTATCACTGGGAACTTCTTGACATAAAATGCGGGCGCGGTATGCTAAGGTGGAGATTACACCGTCCTGACATGCGAAAATGAAGCCCTCTGTACCTGAATTGAGCCCTGATGATTTGAGGAAAGCAAAAGTTCGCTCCTTTGACAAGGACTGCTTTTCTACATTTCTGTGAAAGTTTCCGTGCATATGCTTGTCGAGTAGCTCTTGGTGAAATTTTCTAACCTCTGCTTTCTTTACTTCGGCTTTTAGACGTGAAGCATCTAGATGGAGTAATGCACTTTCCTCACTTCTGATGTTGAAATTCAGGCCAAGGGCCTCGGCAGCTTGCTCCGCGGCTTTGTAAAGGAACGCTCCTTCGCCAATCATCTCGTGGTTTCTGACCATCTTAAGGAGAGGATCTCTGCCATTCGCAACTATGTAAGCTGTACTTAAAACAATTCGGTTATGAAGACATTGGAGATTCAGAAGTCTGCGTCCGCCTTGACGGCGTGAAATGTATAATCGCGGAACTGACGAATTGATATGCAAGCTTTTATGCATATGCATGATCTTACGCGTGGTGACATCAAGGGCCGTAAGCTCGTTCTTCGTCCATTGTACCACCCCAAACGAGTAGAGTAGAACCGGGACGGCAAGCATGTTAGTCGCAGATAACTTGTTCAACGCCGACAGATTGAAACACCAAATCTGTCTGAGAAGATGCTTGTATCTGCTTCGGAGAGACTCCTTCACTGCACGGAGAAAAATGGAAGGTCTGTTTGGCCATCTAGATGTGCAGACCGGCCATATTGCAGGGTCAACTATAGGACAGCCCTTGAATATGGCTAAAGCGACTATCTCTAGAAGGTTGAAACAAGAGGTTCAAATCGATTATCTCAAAGTGTTGACTCGATCATTTCCGACGGTCGAATCGGTCATCTCAAGAAAGCTGACCCGATCATGCTAAAGGGTCGATATGATTGTCTCTAGACAGACCGCTCGATGGTCTCAGATGGTCGATTCGATTTTCTCAAAGTGTTAACCTGGTCATTGTGAAGGGTCGGTTTGGACACCTCGGATCACCGCTTTGATCATCTCAATACAGTCGATTCTATCAGCTCGGAATGGTCGATTAGATTATCCCGGAATTTCAGTATGGATATTTTAGGAGGGCAAATTCGATTATTGCAGAGGGTCGTTTCAAAAATCTGATATGGTTAAAATTACTATTTCTAAGGGCCAAATATATATTTTTATATTATTTTTAAAAATTAATAAAAAAATTAATTTGATTTTCTAATCTGGACTAGTATGAAGGGCTACCATGTAAACAGTGGGGAGTCCTTTATCCATTAATTTATAGTAAGCATTCTGATAATAATCTTTGATAAAAAATTACTAATTTAAAATGTAAAATCGTAACAAAGGAAATTAGTAAGAAAACATTCTTTATGAATTTAATTTTCAACGTTTTTTCTACGAATTAGTAGTTTTTACTGAAGATTGGTATGGAAATACTTCTTACTAATCATCAATTGATAAAAGTCATCGCACTATGTAATTAGTATAATTTCATAGTAATTCAGATCTATAGTATAACATTCTATAGCGTATTCAAAAACAGTATATGGATTGAAAAAATTATAAACGCGCACGTAACCTTAAAATTAAACGAAATATTCAAATTAATGTTGAATGGGTCGAGGTTCGCTAAAAAGTGTGGTTATAAATGCATAATTTTATTTCTATATAAGTGACAACGCATTTTAATTGTTGATCTATAAGTAGAACTCACTGCTATATTTAATATATTTATATATACTAGGGTGGGCCAAAAAAAACTTTTAATTTTTTTTCTTCAGATACCATGAAAATATTTTCAGAAATGACTTAGCAAAAAATCATATCAGACATTTTTTGTAGATCGTTAAATTCTCTACAAGACTAAGTTTCCATTTTCACTAGACAATTATTCGTTCAAACGCATTGAAAATCGAACAAAACAATTTAAAAATTCCTGTGTTATTTAAATGAAAAATCAAAAATCACAAATCGTCACCTCTTAATATTAATATTAAGAGCTCAAGCTTCACCAGAATTTTTTTTCGTCATTTCGGACAATATTCTAATGGTATCTAAGAAAAAAAAAATAAAAAGTTTTTTTGGCCCACCCTAATATCTATAGAGATCCCTACATAAATCAAAATTCTTTACAGCCTTCGTTACAGATAAATTGAAAAACTAATACAATTACGGTCGAACATTGTGTATAAAACGTAGAATAAATTATTAATTATTATTAATTATTTAACACTTTAATGCATTTAAACTGCTAACACTCACAACTTTCGCTTGCCTAAAGATTTCCTTGTATGTGATCCGTTCCATAAATATTCCCTAGAAAAAGTAAATAATCGATAAGCATAATCAATCATTTGAATCAGTGGTGTCATCGAAGCCTGGCGGGTCTTTAGAAGAAAGTTGAATTTCCATCCAAAAAGTTCATTTCATACCAAGAAAGATGGCTTTTCTACCATGAAAAATGAGATTTTAATAAAAGAGTGAAGTTTTTAAGTTATAAAGTCGATTTTTTTTAAAGCGGTGGACTTTTGAATCGGAAAAGATGAATCTTTAACAAAAAAGATCATTTTTGATCAAGAAAGATCAATTTTGAACAACATTCTCAACCAAAAAGTTGAACCATCAACAAATAAGAATAATTTACTACCCAAAAAGACGAATTTTTAATGAAAAATATGTATGAATTTTCCATCAAATAAATGAACTTTCAAGCAATAATTTAAATTTTTAACAAAGAAAATTTACAGAAAAAAAACAACAAATTATAATCTTTACAGCGATTTCCTCGCAATTACTACCTGTTACAAAAATCCACTTCTGTTATATCTTCTGTGTTAGTTTTTTACCCAAAAAGACGAATTTTCAACAAAATACATGAATTTTCTACCAAACAGTTGAATTTCTGACTTATACAGTATACAGATTACAGTTTCAGCCAAAAATGGTCTATTTGAATTTTTAGACAAGAAATATTTGAAATTATATTACACTCTTACGAATGAGAATGTGAAAATAACTTTCAACGGCAAAAAAAAACAATTATCAACAAAATTGTTAAAAGTCCAACCAAAAAGATGAATTTTCGACCAAGGAGATTGAATAGTCTATACAAAATACAAATTTTCAACGTAAATAATGTTCTACCAAAAAAGACCAATTTTGAACAAAATACATAAATTTTCAGCAAAATTATTTAATTTTGAAGCCAAAAAACCAATTATCTACAAAAAAGTTGACTTTTCAACACAAAAATATGATTGATTTCATTAAAAAAAAGATGAATTTTCAATAATATTCTTAATCAAAAAGTTGAACTATCATCAAACAAGGATTTTCTACCCAAAAGACGACTTTTTAACAAGATATGTCAATTTTCTACCGAAAGGTTAAATTCTCAACCGGAAAGTTTATTTATTACCAAGAAAATTAATTTTCTATCAAAAAATAAGAATTTTAAGTAATCCAATATACCGAATAAAGTTTTAACCAAACATAAAATAGTTCAATTTTCCGATAAAAAAAATTAACAATGAAAATGAAATTTAACAAAGTTATTAAATTTTCAACCGAAAAGATGAATTCTCGACCAAGAAGTTTAATGTTCCACCAAAAAAGATGAATTTTAAACAAATGACATGAATTTTGAACAAATGACATGAATATAAGCGAAATGTTTCAATGTTTAAGACAAAAAGATGAATTTTCTACAAAGCAGTAGAATGTTTACCATAACAGTTCATTTGAAAGAAAATATTTGAATTCTCAACCAAAAACTTGAACTTTCAACTAAATAAGAATTATTTTTAACCAAATAGTTTAATTTTCAAGCCAAAAAGACCATTTTTCTACGAAACAGTAGAATTTTCACCATAAAAGTTAATTTAAAATGAAATGCATGAACTTTCAACCAAAAATTGGAACTTTCGACTAAAAAAAAAAATTAATTTTAAACAAAAAATGGAAAAGTATATTATTGCCAGTTCAAAAGATTTATTTTCAACCAAACATGAAACGAACTTTCATCAAAATAGTTTAATTATCAACCAGAGATGAACCTTAATAAAAAAATGAATTTTGGAAAAAAAATAATTTTCAATACAAAAAGAAGATTTTATAATAAGATTCTCAAATAAAAAGTTGAACTATCAACAAGCAAGAATAATTTTTTCCCCAAAACACGGATTTTTAACAGAATATATGAATTTCCTGCCGAATAGTTGAATTTCCAACCAAAAAGTTGAATTTTCGACCAAGAAAATTAATTTTCTATAAAAAAATAAGATTTTCCAACTTATCCAATATGCAGAATAAAGTTTTAACTAAAAGTAAAGTAGTTAAATTTTCTGATAAAAAAAATTTCAACCCTAAAAATTAATTTTCAACAAGGTTATTAAATTTTTACCAAATTAAATTAAATTCCGAACCAAAACTATAATAGTAGCCTTTTTAATTAAAAAAAAACCTTTACCCAAAAAGTTGGATTTATGTTTTGAACCCCCCTTCTCAAACTTGCAACGTAGTTTATGGGTAGTACCACCAGGCCACTTTTTATTTTAGGACTATTGAATATAATAAAAGAACCGAAGATGTTTAACATCTTTAAAACTTACTTCAAAATCGGCTCCAGGATACACAGATCGACTCTAATTTCATCCTATGAAGAGCTTTCTACGTCGGTACAGGTGTGAATGTCGTAGTTGTAACGCTGAATAAAATTCCAAAGTAGGCCGGTAATATGGTACGTCTCCAGCGTATTCCCAATAGCGATAATGAATACACATTATTACCTGCAAAATTGTATGGGGTTTTCTCTAAAAAAAAGCTTTGAATTCAAAAAAAAAAGAAACAAAGAAAAATTGGTCAAAGCATGGACAATTGACCTAATAACTTCTTATAATTATTTCTATATTTTTATTTTCAGGTATTATGTCAATTTTTATTAATATAAGTTTCTGTTCTTTATACCGGTAGTTTTCTCTAAGAAACTTTGATAAATAAACACGAAAGTCACAGTTGAATTTTGTTCGGAACTGTTGAATTTTCAAGACAATGAGACAACTTTTCTATACAAAATTACATGAATTTTGATTTAAATAGTTGAATTTTTAAACATAAAAGATTAATTTTTCAACCAAAATAAAATAGTTTAATTCTCATTCAGAAAAATTAATTTTCAAACAAAGACATGGACTTTCTACTAAAATTATCAATCTTCCACAAAAAAAAAATGGTAAGATAAGATAAATTTTTAACCAAATATTTAAGTTTTTACATTAAAAAGATTATTTTTTGAACAAAAATGGAATAGTTTCATTTGGGAAAAATTAATTTTCAACCGAATAGGTGAAGTTGTAAATTATAAAAGGAAAACAATTTTTAACCAAAAATGGAATAGGTAAATTTTTATTTGGAGAAATTGATTTTACATTTAGAAAATGATTTTGTAATAAAAAGACTTAAATGAGCAAAAATTTTTTATTCCAAAAAAGGGAAATTTTAATAAAGTTCATTTTTTAACTAAAAATATTAATTTTCCACTAAAATTATGAATCTTGTACCAAAAAAAGAAATTTGTAAGAAATTATATGAATTTTGAACCATATAGTTAAATTTTTAAACCAAAAAGATCAAGTTTTAAACAAAAATGATATAATTAAATTTTCATTGCCAAAAAATTGATTTTAGATTAAGAAAAATGAATCTTTTACATAGCAGTTAAATTTTCAAAACAGACAAATTCTCTATATAAAATAATGGAATTTTCAACCCGATAATATGAAGTTTCAACAAAAAAGTAAGTTTTTAATAAAATACTCAAATTTTAACTTGATACATTTAGTTTTTAATACTAAAAATAAATTTTCAAAAAAATTCACACATGTTTTACCAAATAGTTGACTTTTCAATAAGGATTCATTTTCTACAAAAAGAAAAGACGAATTTTTAACAAACCACATTAATTTTTAACCAAATAGGTGAAGTTCTAAAATAAATAAAAAATTTTGTACCATAAATGGAACAGGTAACTTTTCATTTGAAGAAATTGACTTTTACTTAAAAAAATTATTTTGTGAGAAAAGAGACTAATCTTCTACAAAAAAGTTAAATTTTCTGCCGCATACTTGTCTTTTCAAAGAAATTTTTGAATTTCAAAGACAACAAGATGAATTTCCTGTATAAAATAGTAGAATTTTCAAGCCGAGAATATGAAATTTTCTCCAAAAAGTTCATTTTCAACCAAATGGTTGAATTTTCAGTTTAAATTAAATTTGAATTTTCATAGTAAAAAATAATTTTAAATAAAGAAAAATGTATCTTTTACAAAGCAGTTGAATTTTTAAAACAGACTAATTTTCTATATAAAATAATGGAATTTTCAACCCGATAATATGAAGTTTCAACAAAAAGGTCAGTTTTCAATCAAACAGTTCAATTTTAACTTGACACATTGAGTTTTCAATCCCAAAAATAAATTGTCAAAAAAATGCACACATTTTTAACCAATTAGCTGACTTTTCAATCAAGATTAATGATAATTACCTTTGAATATTTTAATTATATTTCGCCCACACTTCCAGCTCTTCATCAGCTTCACGTACGACGACACAGACCCTTCCATCGATACTTGCACGAATTCAAATGTGCAATAGGAGACAACTGAAAGATAAAGTTTTATTGTTAAATTAATAATTACAAATCAAGTTTAAACTACATTAATTAATGCTAGAATAATCAGTGATTACTCAAATAATTATAAATGACTTTAAACTTGTATTATAATATAACCTAAAAAATATCAGTATTAACTGTTTCGAATGTCACAAAATTATGTAAAATAGATGCTTACCAATACGATCGTTTGCATTCCCAACACTAGGGAATAACTCTAGCAACACCGCAAGCACAACACTAGCACCACTAGCAATATTTGGCAATACTATAAAAACAGTTTATCGGATGGATCAGCACCACGCGGTCCACTTGTCCGTTATGCAAATTGGCACTAATTAGCGATACCCGGTAACCTCTAAATTTTCAGGCGCATGATTGACGCGCAAACGTCGAGCAATCGAGCATATGCGATGGTTTATCTATTCCTTCGTGGATGGTCGAAATGAGTGGAAAAAAGATGCGCGTATGGACCATCCCGAAAGGGATACCTTAGTTATCCCCGACAGTGAATCTGATGTTCTTATAACCGTCAGACTGGCCATAAAATAAGAGTCTTTCTGACTATGTCTAAAAAATTTTGGAAGGACCATTCGACCATATAGAAGGACTGACTGGCTCTCTAAATTTTGACTTTCTAACTTTGACCATCCATTTTTCTCCGTGTGATGTTACGTCCTGAATGCAGCTTCGAGGCACGCCCAGGTATGTATAGGTCTCTCCAGTGTTAAGATGTCTAACAACACTTATATCTACAAGCTCAGGGTCCTTGGGAACGCCAGTAATTTTTTCTTTCTTGAAATGAATTTTTGCACACTTGTCCAAACCAAAGTCCATCCCAATCTCTCCTGTGTAGTTCTTGACGATATTTATAGCAGTTTGAAGTTTGCTTTTACCAGCGGCATAGAAAGACGCCCCTCTGGAAGGTGACCTTGTTCGTCGTCAGACGATGATTCATAGATGAGATGGTAAATCTAGTTTTCCAAAGAGGCATCAGTCTCTCTATGCATCTCACTATGTGTGGATGTACCTTCAAGCTTTCCAACAGACAGATGATAAGTCTATGAGAGGTTGAATCGAAAGCTTTCCGGTAGTCAATCCAGGCCATTGACAGGACGCGCTGATGGGCGGCAGCGTCTTTACAGACACACCTGTCAATTGAGGGTCTGGATCGAAAAATTCGCTCAGCGCTTGAGATCGGGTAAAAGAATTGTCCGAACGTCTGAGTGGAGGGATTTTTCAAAAGTCAAAAAATTAATTTTTCAAAATTATAGGCTTGTAGATAATGACGGGACGGAACTTTTTTTTATTTTTAGTTTTTTGATCGGATGATTATTTTTAATAATAAGCCTAATAAACTAAAAAAAATGTGTCCCCAAATTCAATTAGTTTTTAAGAAATAAATCGTCGTAAGTTAGGCAAATAACATTGAAACTGTTTCAAACTTGATATACGAACGAAATATACCTCAGCGATGCCTACAAAACAAACAAAAAGTTGAAAATCGCCTATTGTTTATTAATATTTAATTGCAAATTGAGACAGATCGGTAACACCGTTTTTTCAGACTCGCCGACAAAAAGTATCGAGGGAACTTTAGAGTTGATGCAACTTCCAGTGAGACATTTATTTCTTAGTATTAATGGAAGATTTGTGGAAATTTTTAGATCGATTCATTGAAAATTGGCGGAAATATGCATTTTACAATAAAGCATGAGGCGCCGCCCACGGTAGCTCCGTGAGTACTGAGCAACATCAGGCACCGGGCTAGCCGTTTGGCTTTCCAGAACTCAATTTTCAATGATTTTTT
>CAKNXH010057709.1:64795-92515 GCA_932178445.1 Andricus quercusramuli
TAAGGCCCTTGATGTCACCACGCGTAAGATCATGCATATGCATAAAAGCTTGCATATCAATTCGTCAGTTCCGCGATTATACATTTCACGGCGTCAAGGCGGATGCGGACTTCTGAATCTTCAATGTCCTCATAACCGAATTGTTTGAAGTACAGCTTACATCGTTGCGAATGGCAGAGATCCTCTCCTAAAGATGGTCAGAAACCACGAGATGATTGGCAAAGGAGCGTTCCTTTACAAAGCCGCGGAGCGAGCTGCCGAGGCCCTTGGCCTGAATTTCAACATCAGAAGTGAGAAAAGTGCATTACTCCATCTAGATGCTTCACGTCTAAAAGCCGAAGTAAAGAAAGCAGAGGTTAGAAAATTTCACCAAGAGCTAATCGACAAGCATATGCACGGAAACTTTCACAGAAATGTAGAAAAACAGTCCTTGTCAAAGGAGCAAACTTTTGCTTTCCTCAAATCATCAGGGCTCAACTCAGGTATAGAGGGCTTCATTTTCGCATGCCAGGACGGTGTAATCTCCACCTTAGCATACCGCGCCCGCATTTTATGTCAAGAAGTTCCCAGTGATAGGTGCAGAGCGTGTCATGCACACGTTGAGTACCTAGAACACATAGTATCGGAGTGTCCGACCCACGTAGGAACAACGTATATCTATAGACATAATGCGGCCCTAAGAGTACTTTATGACCACCTTTGTCGCTCTCACGGTGTGGGTCGCGACCCTGCCCTGCCGAACGCTCGAAGGGATATAGAGTCAATTGTCCGAAACCAGAAGTGCCAGATTTTCTGGAACTACGATTTTCAGGCAGCAGTCTCCGTTGCGCACTCGAGGCCTGACATTGTTCTCCAAGACTTCGAGAAACGAACGATATTCGTGATCGAATTCTCGGCTCCGTCCGAATACAACATCACTGAAAAGGAGAAAGAAAAAGAGGAGAGGTATCAAGACCTTAAAAGAGAGCTGCAACGACTGTACCCAAAATATTCGGTACGAGTAATTGTCCTTGTGATGGTTGCTCGCGGAGGTGCTAAATTATCACTGGTTCGTAACCTTAAAGCCATACCCGCGTGCCAAAAATGTGCCAAGGCACTTGCGAGATGAATGCAGAAAGCTGTCATCCTTGGGTCGCTTCGTGTCCTCAAGACACACGAAGGTTTCGCCGGCCTGTCGTTGTGATTTCGTCGTGACCTGTGACCACCCATCTCACGGATGTGAGACGTGGCCATAGGTGTATTTTACCGCGGTTCTACTGGGGGCTATTGACATTCTCTTTTTAGATGGCAGTTGCTCTTAGTGGTACCCTGCAGTGGTTGTTGAACTTTTTTTTTTAAATTATATATACAAAGGTATTGAGCATACATATATTTATCTATTCCACACATACCTAGTATACAAATAATAATTATATAAGCATTTAAATGCATACTTAAGGTGCAGCTCATTACGTTCCATTGATCAAATAGCTAAAATACGTAATTTGACGATATCTCGAAAACAGGATCAGCTAGGATTTCAATTCGAACGGATTTTTGATGCATATTCGTGCCCGAATATTATCCCGTAAACGGATTTTTTTGCCATTTTATTGATACCTATTCGTCCTTCCTGACCACCGTGTGTGTGGGCAGAGTAGCAGTCACATAAAGGAGGGAGTGCAAGTGAGGGAAACAAAAATAGGAGGGATAACGTGTAAGTTTCTGACAGTGTACAATAAGGACGGGATGGAAAGAATTAAAGAAAGGGTGGAGGACCTGCTGGGCGAAAAACAGGAGGGTATGCTGGTACTGGGTGGTGACTTTAATGCGAGGACGGGGAGCGAAGGGGGACTTTACAGGGAACAGGAGAGCTTCGAAAGGAAATCGAAGGATAAGATAATAAAGAAGGAGGGGGAGATTCTAAGGGACTGGATGAAGGATAGAGGCTAGGCGGTGGCGAATGGTATGGCAACTGGGAACGAAGAGGGAGAATACACATATGTAAGTAAGGTGGGGGTATCGGTGATAGACTATGTGGCCATGAATATGCAAGGATGGAAGGAGACTGAAAAATTCGCAGTAGAGGGGAGGGTGGAATCAGACCATCAGCCATTATGTCTGTGGATAAGAAGTGAGGGTGACAGAAGACAAGGCGGGGAAGAAGTCTCGATAGGGGAGAGGGTGACATGGACGAGGGAGGCGATAGAGAAGTATCAGGAGCAGCTAGGAAAGGTACGCTTTAAAGGGGAGACGGTGGAAGAGATATGGGAGGATCCGAAAGAGAAAGTGGAGGGGTGTGTGCAAAAGAAGGAATTTAGAAAGAAGGAAAAAGGATTGGTGAAGCCGTGGTGGGGTAGGGAATGTAAAAAGATAAAAAGGAAGGTGAAGGGAAAGTACAAGAAGTGGAAAGAGGGTAATGCGAGAAGGGAGGAGTACGTAGAAATGAGGAAGGGATTCAGATTAATGTGTAAGAAGAAATAGCAGGAAAAGGAGAAAGATCTGGAAGAGGAGTTAGGAAAGGTTAAGACAGAGAGGGACGTCTGGAAGATAATAAATAGGTTTAGGAAGCGTAGAGTGGGGATGAGTGAGATGATAAGGAGAGAGGAGTGGAGAGAGTATTTTAAAGAAGCATTCCAGTTGATGGTGGGAGTAGAAGAACGGGGAAGGCAGGCTGGATGGGATAGAGAACGAAGCATGGCTGTTTAGTACACAAGAGGTTAGGGAGAGGCTGAAGGAGGTAGTGAAGGAAGTATGGAGGGGCGAGGGATTTCCAGGAGGGTGGAGAGAAGGGTTAATAGTGCCACTGTATAAGAAAGGGGATAGAGATAGACAGGAAAATTATAAAGGGATCACGCTAATGACTACGGCGTATAATGTATACGCGATGGTGGTGACGGAGAGGCTGCGGAAGGATATCGAGGGGAAAGGAATATTGCCGGAGACGCAGGCGGGCTTTAGGGCGGGTAGGAGTACTATCGACAATATCTACGTTCTGCAACACGTGGTGGATAGAGAATTAGCGAAGAATGGGTCGAAAGTGTACGCGTTTTTAGTGGATCTAAAAAGCGCGTTCCCTTCGGTAGATAGAGGGAGGTTGTGAGAGGTGAAGGAGGATAGGGGAGTGGAGAGAGGACTGATCGAGATGGTGAGGGAGATATATGAAGAGACCAAAGACAGAGTGAGAGGAGGGGAGGGGATTTCGGAGGGAATCTTGGTTGAATAGGGGGTTAAGGCAAGGTTGTCCGCTTAGCCCAACGCTTCTTGCGATTTTAATTGTTGATTTGGAAAGTAAGCTGGAGGCCGGGGTGGTAGGAGGAGTCAGGATAGGAGGGGTTAGAAATGGTCGCTAGCGTATGCAGGCGACATAGTGTTACTGGCAAGAAGCGAGGAGGCCTTAAAAGAGATGATGAAGAGGTTGAGACGATACCTGGATGGAACAGGTTAGAGCTGAATGCGCAAAAGTCCAAGGTTATGGTGTTTATAAAAGAAGGAGGAAGGGATAAGGGACGGGAGTTGAAGTGGAAGGGAAAGGCTGTGTAGGAGGTGAAAGAGTTTGTGTACCTGGGCTTCTTGTTACGGAGGGATGGGGGAGTGGATGGTCACATAAAAGAGAGAGTAAGGAGGGCAAATTTGGCGATGAGGCAGGTGTGGGGGTTGGGGAAGAAGTTATTCGCAGATGATTTTGGAAGGAGAATGAAATTGTTTGACTCACTAGTGATGAGTGTGCTATTGTATGGAGTAGAGGTGTGGGTGTGAAAGGAAAGTGAAGAGGTAAATAGGACACAAGAGTGGTATGTAAAGTGGACGCTGGGGTTGGCAAGCAACAAGCCTAATTATATTGTCAGGAGGGAGACGGAGGGAACGAGTGTAGGGATTCTAGCCGGAAGTCGGTCGTGTAAGTATGAGGAGAAATTTCTGGAAGAGAGGGGGAGTGAGCTGGTTAGGGAGTGTTGGTGGGAGAAGGACAACAGGAGAGGGAGTGGGAAAATGGAGGTTGAAAGGGAAAGGTATTTTAGAACGAATGGACTACAGATGGATAAAGTGAGAAGAATTCACGAGGAAGGAAGGAAGGTGTATGAGTTGGTTAAGAAAAACGGCATGGAGAGAGAGAGAGAGAAGACAGCAGGGGGAGAGAGAATAAGAGAGTCAAGGTTTAACGTAAACTATGTGTGGATTATGCCAAGGGCGAGGGCGCAATATTTGTGTGAGAAAGGAGAGAAAGGAAGTCAGGAGATTATAGCGAGGATGAGATGTGGGTGCATGGAGGGTTGGAATAGGTTCTGGCTCTTTAGGGGAAAGAGGATATGTGAGCTATGTGGGAAGAGGGATGCAAGAGTGGAGCACTGGTTGGAGAAGTGCGTAGAGGTGGAAAGGAGTGGGATAAGCATAGAGGTATTGATGCATGAAAGGGGGGGGGGGGGAAATGGACAGTAGCATGGGTGAAAGGAGTGTTGAGTAAGATTGAGAAGCAGTGAAGGAAGGAGGAAGAGGAATGGAGGAGGAAAGATTGTAAATAGAGGAGGAAGTAAATATAAATAAGCAGTAAATATAAGTAAACTGTAAATATTGTAAATAGTAGATCAGTATTAGTTATTAGCCGCGGAGGCAGAGTTTGGCAATGCTAGGTAAAGCGAGAGAGTAGGGATATGCGTGCGAGGCGAAGCGAAGCAAGGAAGGCAAGTCGATAAGAGCGAGCGGCGTTAGAGATAAGGTGTGGAAGGAAGTTAGTTTTATGGGTTAGTTTTAAGAAAATTCTGTGGAAGAATGAAAGTGTAAGCAAGTCAATTTTTAAGGCCAGCAGGCTGAAAAATGAACGTTTATCTACCAAAGCTTGACATTTTTATCTTCGGCATGAGCTTTTTTTTAAATTAAAATTAAAATAATTATTTCAATTAATTTAAAATCCTTTCAATTAATCATTTTAATAAATTTAAAATTATGTTTTGAAATTTCTTTTCAATTAAGTTTTTCAAAAATTTTGTTCGAAAATTATTGTTTCAAACCTATTTTTTAACATTTTTTTCAAACATTTTTTTCAACATTTTTTTTTCTTTGTAAGCAAACAAACTTTTTTCAAACAAATTTTTTTCCACAATTTTATCACAAGATTTTTTTCTTTCGAAAACTTTTTCTCTGAACAATTTTTTTACATAAGTTTGTCGTAAAAAATTTTTCAATGACATCCATTTGTATCAAATTGTTGTTTCCAAAACAATTTTTGTACAAAATTTGAACATAGTTTGTTTTCAGGTTCTGTTAAGATAATATAAAATAAATTGTTTTGGAAATACAATTTCATAAAAATGAATGTCACTGAAAAAATTTGTTTGAAAAAAATCATATAAAAAAATGTTCA
Source organism: Andricus quercusramuli (assembly GCA_932178445.1). Classification (NCBI taxonomy): domain Eukaryota; kingdom Metazoa; phylum Arthropoda; class Insecta; order Hymenoptera; family Cynipidae; genus Andricus; species Andricus quercusramuli. The sequence continues at coordinate 70,134 of CAKNXH010057709.1, forward strand.
GAAAAGAAATTTCTAGAAAAAATTTTTTTGTTTACAAAAAAAATGTTGAAAAAGAAAATGTCAATAGTAGACAATTGAGACCTTCATTGAAGTCACACAACCTGAACACAAAATATGTTCAAATTTTGTAAAAAAATTGTTTTTGAAAAACAATTTCATAAATATAAATGTCATTGAAAAAATTATGTAAAAAACTGTTCAGAGACAACATTTTTGAAAGAAAAAAAGTTTTCGAATCAACTTGTTGAAATTTGTTTTTTTTTTTTCTACACGAAAGAATGTTGAAAAAAAATTGTTGAAAAAAGATTTTGAAAAAAATGTTTGAAAACATATATTTTTGAAAGAATAAACGTCTTCAAAAGCTTTTTGTAAAACAAATTTTGGGACATAATTTTTAATTTATGAAAATATTTAATTGAAAAATTAAAAATTAATTGAAATAATTAATTTTAATTTATCTGAAATCGTTCATTCCGAAGACTAAAATGTCAACTATGTAGGCCCTGAGTGCATGCAAGAAAGGGTTTCGTAGGCAATTGAGCCGTTCATTGAAGTCCTAACGGAACCTGAAAACAAAATATGTTCAAATTTGGTAAGAAAATTGTTTTGGAAAAACAATTTCTTACAAATAAATGTCATAAAAAAAATGTTTTTCGGAAAAAATATGTGAACAAAATTGTCAGAGAAAAAATTTTGGAAATAAATAAATTTTCGGATAAAGGTGTTAAAAAAAAAAAATTTCTGAAAAATTTGTTCGTTTACAGGAAAAATATAAAAAAATTGTTTGAAAAAAAATTTGAAAAGAAAATTTGAGAAAAATTGTGAGATATAATTTTTAATTTATTAACATGATTAATTGAAATGTTTTAAAATATTGAAATAATGAATTCTAATTTTTAAGAAATAGCTCATGCCGAAGACAAAAATGTCAAGTTTTTAGGCCCTGAGTGCCTACAAGGAAGGGTTTCGTAGATAATTGAGACGTTAATTGAAGTCTTAACAGAACCTTAAAACAAAATATGTTCAACTTTTGTACAAAAATTGTGTTGGAAAAATAATTTCAAACAAATGGATGTCATTGAAAATTTTTTTTTTCGACAAACTTATGTAAAAAAATTGTTCAGAGAAAAAATTTTCGAAAGAGAAAAATCTTCTGATAAAATTGTGGGAAATTTTTTTTCTGAAAAAAGTTTGTTTGCTCAAAAAAAAAATGTTGAAAAAAAGGTTTGAAACAATAATTTAAAAAAAAATTGTTGAAAAACCTTTTTTGAACAACTCACTTGAAAAGAAATTTGGGGACCTAATTTTAAATTTATTAAAATAATTAATTAATAGTATATTGTGCTACAACACGGTGGGCAGGAAGCAACTTTAAATCACATGAAAATGACGACAAAAACGGAAAGCGGGAATTTGTTTGTACTTGATAATAGATGAAAAATCTGTTTGAATTGAAATCCTAGCTGCTTCTGTTTGTAAGATATTCAAATTTTTCGTTTTTCGTATAGGAAGAATTTGTGAAACATACAATATCTAAGAATCGCGAGAGTTAAAAACTTTTCTTATGCTAAATTTTTAATAAATAACGTGTCAATTATGAAAGGACTTTTTTGGCATGTATATATTTGTGTGTGTGTGTGTGTTTATGTATGAATATGTTTACAAGTAAGTTTTTAGCAGATTTTATGCGTTACCAAGGTGCACCGCGTGGAGGTAACTTACATTGCACCTCTTTGTTTTTTCTGCTTTTCTTTGCTTATTTTTTGTTTTTCTTTTTTGGGTTTTCTTTAATTTTTATCATTTGTGACGTGCGCCGAAGAAAGGGGGCTTACTCTCAAAAAATCGAAATCGAGGTTTTTACACCTTTCGATAGTTTTTGAGTTGCTCTTTTTAATGAAACCACAGAAAAATATTTCCGAGCGTTATTATTGCTAATAATTGAGTTGATAAGTACCCGAGAAATCGTGCTTTCGCTCGAGAGCCCGAGATCTCGTGAAACACCTCCCACCACTCACCACTACATCTCCGCGTCTCATCTATAACCCGTCCGTGAGCAGCGCCGCTATATGCATGAGAATGTAGTGGCAAGTGGAGACGGAAGATTTCCTTAGTCTTCTCTCTCTCCTAAAAGTCGCGTCTATCGGGTCGACTTCGACCGCTCGTCCTGAAAAATCTTGCTTTCCAGAGTAAGCCCCCTTTCTTCGGCGCACGTCACATTTTTTAATATTTGAAGTTTTAGAATGCTAACGAAAAAAAATAAATGTTTGCAATTAATTAGTGTTCCTCCAGAACTTCACCTCCTTCAAGGTTTTGTTAATCATCTCTTTTGGAATGGAATCGTCAAAATAGTTATAGGCCGCGAAAAAGCTTTGCTGTGGCCAGAAAAGTTGAGTATAGTTCATAAAAGCTATCAAGGCGATGTCTTTGAAGGCAATCAATGTCGGAGACTTTTAAGAGAAGCGGATAAATTACAGCATCCCGAAATTTATGAAACTGTTGGGCCATACCGATTGCAGCTTTACATTGCTTCATTTAAAGCAATAGGCACAATAATTGTAGAATCATGCTTCTCTACAAAGCAAGCGGATCTCCGTGATTTTGATACAAACATCAGTAAACTCCGCAATGCTGTAAAAAGCACAGATGTTTCTCAAACCGTCGAAATCCATGTTATTTTAGATCATTTAAAACAAACCGTTATGCTCTTAAATAGCGATGGCTTAGGAGTGTGGTCTGAGCAGGCTGGGGAATTGATTCACAGAAAATTCCTCAAATTTTGGGAAAGATTAAAAATAAATATGATCGAAGACAAATCTTTCCCAAAACGATTAAAAAAAGCGGTAGCTGCTTTTACATCCCAGCACATGTAAAATTACATGCATTAATTTATAATTAAATTCAATAATTATTATTTGTATAATTATGTACTCATTTTATGACTTATTCATACAAAATTTGTATTCTATAATTAAATATATCTCATAATTTGAGATTGAATACTGATCAATTGAATTGATTGAACACTAGCTAATTACAAACATTCATTTTTCTTCAGTATTCTAAAACTTCAAAAATTAAAAAATGATAAAAGTTACAAAAACAAACCAAAAAAAAAAGAAACAAAGAAAAGCAGAAAACAAAGAAAGAGGTGCAATGTGAGTTACCTCCACGCGGTGCACCTTGGTAACGTATAAAATCGGCTAAAAACTTACTTGTAAACATATTCATACATAAACACACACAGAAATATTATATATATATGCCAAAAAATTTTTTTTCATAATTTAGACGTTTTTTATTGTAAATTTAGCATAAGAAAAGTTTTCAACTCTCGCGATTCTTAGCTATTGTATATTTCGCAAATTCTTCCTATACGAAAAACGAAAAATTTGAATATCTTACAAACAGAAGCAGATAGGGTTTCAATTCAAACAGATTTTTGATCTATTATCAAGTACAAATACATTCCCGCTTTTTGTTTTTGTCGTCATTTTGATTTGATTTAAAGTTGCTTCCTGCCCACCGTGACAAGTTGAAAAAGCGAGAGATTTAAAACGAGTGCGAAGTTAGCCATCCGAGCGGAGCGAGGGTGGCTATCACACGAGTTTTAAATCGTCGCTTTTTCAATGTGTGGGACACGATATTTTTTCTATAATTTGTTTAAAAAGTGCTAGTTTTTGTTTACCTGTTTTTTGTGTAAAAAGAAGGCGATTTTTTGTTGATTGACGCAACAATAACACCTTATTTTCGAAAAAACTTACGGTATTTCAGGTTAGGGACGGAGTCGGAAAATAGAATGAAGTTGGCTGCGCACGATGCACGAGCACACCCGAGGTAGCACGAACACAGCCGGAGTAACACGAAGTAGTTTGCACTTTATTTACTTTTTTCACTGTGCCTCACTTTTGTCACTGTGTCCATTTACTTTTTCCACTGCATCCGTAAACTTTTTTCACTATTGCCCGGAAAGGTCGGCACTGCGCATGCGCTACGTCATCGACCAAACATCGTTCACTTGGAATTGGAATGGAAGCTTCTAATGTGTCCCCTAAGGGTTTACATTGTTCTTGTATCTCTTCCCTATTCCTTCACACAGCCCCCACACACTTACTTGGTGGTGGGAGGGGGGCCTTCAGTTTAAGGTTGGTTCCGAACCAGCAAGAGCAACAGCCTTAAGTACTTAGAGATCCTTTTTCTCTAGAGGTATCGGTCCCACGACTTTCCGGAGATGAACAAACTCCCTTGCTAGGCAAGTGTTCACCGCATGGGCCACCGAGGCTCTTCCAGAGTGCGAGGCGGGAATCGAACCCGCAAGCCGACGGAGTGGGTCCAAAACCTATGCACTTTTCCGCAAATTATAGAAAAAAGGATTTTAAATTAATTGAAATAATGATTTTAATTTAAAAAAATAGCTCATGCCGAAGACAAAAATGTCCAGTTTTGTTTCGAAATGAAATTTAGAAAATTCCTTTGAGTCCCATTTATTTTTTATGTGACTGCTACTGTGCCCTCACAGCCGCATGTTATTCTTACGAAGGGACCGGAATGGATCCTCTTACAGTTTCTGAAGAGGTCGACGATTTATTAGTCTGATTTATTTATCCTGCTGTGACAACACACTAAAACTTACCACAATAGAACTGGTAGGAACATTTCTTTGAAATTATTAAAATTTAAGATACTTTTTCTTGATTATTATTACACCGCATGTCTTCAAATTCTCTTAATCGTTAATATTCTTGCAAACTTCTTGAATTCTTCGTTTCGAAAATCTCGCAATTACAGGTGAAGGGTATTGCAGCCGAAGCAAATAAATTTCGCGAAAAAATGCCCGTGTCACCTCAGGGTGGTTCTTATTTATACTTGGTAGATTTTTTTTTCTAGAATTTCTCAGCTCTCACCCCCCAGTTTTCTTCGAATGCCCAAAAAAAAAATCTTCTCCAAATTTGAGCAAAATCGGTTAATATTTAGGGGTGGCACAAAGACCATGAAATTTCCCATTCATTTAACATGGGAAAAAGTAAGCTTTTTGTAAATCTAATATTGAAACCTGATAATATGTTACAAATAATTCTGTGTTTTGATACATTGTTCAGAATTTATCAGAGAATGAGAATCAATCATAAATTTTTAGGTTGAATGATTTTAAGCCACTGTTATGGGTCCCCAAAGAAAACTCCATAAGTGACAAATGTGAATTTTACGTAAGATTGCGGTTTATTGACGCTTTTTAAAACTTTTTTTACACAAATAATCATTGATCAGTAATTTAAGAATATCCACTGATTTCTTAACTAATATTCAATTGTTAAAACAATTTTAATTTGTTTAAATATTTGTTTCTTTTCAGCCAACTCGCGAAATGAACGTATTTTCTAGACATTATGAGTTATTTAACCAATAATAACAATACAATAATTTGTTGAAATAATTTCGCAATTATTCAAATAATACGTATTTGTTCAAGCATATATTGTACCTAAAAAAAGCAGAAGGTCTCATAGGTGAGACGGTAATTAGTGCTTTTTTCTTACGAAATTTGTGTATTTGAAAGATTTATTATGATAAACATCCCCATCAACTTTATAATGCTTTCGATGCACATTTGATGAAATTACAATATTTTTATAATTTTCAAGGTTTCATTATTTACAACAGTACTATTCGGTATCTTTTTGAACAATAGTCCAAGCAAACCTGCAGTCTTTGGATAGCTTACAGTACCTATATTAATATGATTTTTATTGAAACTTATTGAAGAATCTCCAATCATAAGTCTGTCTTTCGATAATTTTCGTGCACCATAAACATTATCTATATCTTTCCTTCTCTCTCCTAACTTTTTAAGATAATCAATTGCGATATCATCTGATAAAAAAGAAGCTGATGTTCCTAAATCTTCCGAAACTTCAGAATCATATGCTGATAGGAATGAAGTTTCATCATCTTCATCATTTTGCTCTTCATCTTCATTTTGAAAATCATCTTGCTGAAAATCTGCTTGAGCTTTACGCTATTCTTCATTCATGCGTGTAGTCACTTTCTTAACATTCTCAAATCCATCAACTAATTTTTCCAGCGGTGCAAAATTTGCTTGAAAGTATCGATAAAGTTCTGTTCAACTGTTTCCTTACCTAATTCCAGTAATGTGTGCTTTCGACGAATTGCTTCACTAGCTTTAGCAATTTGCCGTATGTTTGTCAATGACAACGAATCCATACTTATCATCATACCAGCAAGCTAAACACACCTCTTTAAATTGTGAATAAGGCATATCACCATTCACATGATCATCATATATATGCTTCAGGTTCATCTCATCTTCTTTAAATAATACCAACAAATTAACGTTATCACGTATAAGATACTTTGGACTTCGAGCCTATGTCTGACTTAAGTAGAAACAGTCAACATCCTTATATCTACCCATTACAAAAAAAGCTTTTATATTATCTTGCTTTTCACAAGCTACATCATCAAATACATTAATTGAATTCGAATGGGCTTCAGTTGGCATTATAACATTCTCATGCTCATTGAATTGATAGTACTCAACGCCATCTGCTGACTGAAGAACTTTTTCTGAAAATGTATATTTTGATTGATTTGAAGATTTTGAATAAACGTAAAGATTTTCAAATTTTAATCCATTAGGATGGATTAATAGGGCCAGTGAAGCATTTGTCTTTCCACAATTGGAAGGTCCACAAAATATCGCTCGTACACTGTTTGGTAGCAAGTTGATAAGTGCCTATCAGAGGATATAGGACCTTATTAGGAAGGAAGTGGGGGCCTACTGGCCTGGAATGAGATTGAGGGGGGAGGTAGTTGTACGTAGTAGTTGTGTCGATGAATAGGAAGGCGTTGGGGGGGGGATGTTAATTATATTTGTTTGTCTTCTTGGTGTCGACCGAATCCATGGTACCGCACTAATTAGGAAAGAAAAAGAGACTACGTATCTAACTTAATTTACAGGGTAGGTGTAGTCATTGAGGAGACGAGAGTTCTCAGTTAATGTTTTTTTTTTATTCAAAAGCAATTACAAGTTAAGTCTCTTGCAGAGACGCGAGTTTACGGAGTGCCGGTGGTGTCGTTTGTGTATCTTTACGGGGCTCCCTTGGATACGAGAGGATGGCCTACGAGGGTTGGTGGCCGGCTTCAAGGGCCGGGGGGCGCGATGCGGGTTAAAGGGTGGAAGCGTGGACCCGGGCAGGAACTGGGCAGTCGGCCGGGGAGTAGGGCGATTGCCGCGCAGAGTTTCGTCTTGCAAGAGTCGTCGAGACACGACCAGGGGTCGGTGTGGCGCAACTTCGGTTTGCCGGTCTAACAGGGCCAGGATTGGGCGCGGTCGGTGCGGGGGAGTGTCCCCGGGTGATTCGCGTCGCCGTGCCGAGACAAAGTTTTCTCGGAGGATCCTTCGGGCCTCGGATCTGCGCTCTGGCGTACGCGGCGCCGATGGTTCTAGGGTCGGTGAGCCTAGGTCGAGGCTGGTAGCTTCAGAATCGCTGTCGGAAACATCAAAATCTGCCGCCAATGTTTCTTCGCCCGCGGGCGGTAGGCAGGGGGCAATCCTCTCCGGTGGTACTGGGGCCGATTGAGCGACTTCCGCTACTTTTCCCTCCTGGGTGAGCCGTGGCTGTGAGGAGACTACACGGTATTCTACCGGTACTGGGGCTAGATGGGCAACTGCTGCTGAGTCCTCCGGTGGGACTGGGACCGATTGAGCGACCTGCGCTACTTTTCCATCCTGGGCAAGCCGGGACTGCAGGAGCGTCGGATGATATTCCTCGGCTGATAGTTCGAACCGTGGGTCTCCGAACCCTCTGTATAACCAGTCGTAATTTTTGGTAACTGGTACGGACTCGGCGGTTTGGGCGGTATTATCTCGGCTATTGTGTCGGCCGGGCATGGAGTAGAGGTAGCCATGGGCCTGGGGGCGGCCACTTGAAGGAAGGGGAGGTTACGTTTCAGGCTCCTGCGTGCTCGACCTGGAGGTATCTTCTTCGTCTTCTTCGGCAGTGCTACGTTCATCTACGGGAAAACGCGAAATTGTCAGCCATGTTGGAAGCCGGAGGGGGGGGGAGGGAACCGATTGCTGTAAATTCCTAGCAGTAGGAGGATGGAGATAAGGAAAGACAGTCCACTTTCTGTAATTTACCAGCAGGTGGGGGGGGGGGGGGAAGTAAGAGAAACCGATTGCTGTATTTTACCAGCAGGCGGTGAGAAGAAGAAAGAAGAGACAGTCCACTAGCTGTAGTAGGGGGGGAGAAACTGCTTGCTGTGTTTCACCAGCAAACAGGGGGGAGTCGTGTGAAGTAGGCTTACCTTGGAGATTTCAGGAAGCGTCTTCCTCGGGGAGCAAAAAAAAACACCGGGTGTAGCTTCACAAATGTTTATTTCTCACTCGTCAGTTCACAGAAATGGTCGTTGCTTTGGTCAAGGGGTTACTGAATACTCATTTGCATCGTAAAAATCTTTATTTATTCTTTAATAATTTTTGTACAGACAGGTAGTGCTAAAATGTACAATGTTCATCAATACTATAGGTACCTATTTCTCGTCAAGAAACTTGAACCCTATCCATTCTTTACAATATTTTTAGGTTAATATTTGCTGCTAAAATAGATACAGCTTGTAGTAGGATTTGTTCTGGGTAAAAATTTATTTAAAAACCCCATTGTTAAAATTTTAAGCTTAACCTAGTATAACAATAATTATATGTACGTAAAACTAGTTAACGAGAACCTAAGATGCTGAGGCTGGAGATTTATTAATTAAGAGATGATATGGCATCTTGTATTTCATTTTAAAAGGCATTTCTTCCTCACTGATAGGTTTTGCCTCTTGGAGTTCTTCTAAGCTCATTTGATTTTCAAAGAAATTTTTAGTTAATCTATATATATGATCAGAGATGAGAGGAAGGTTAAACTTCTTATGTAAGTCAATGTTACAGTCTCTGAGGGAGGCATTTGTAATCATTCTCAGAACTTTATTTTGAAAACGTTGCAGTCTTAAAATAGTAGTATTCGATGCACTACTCCATACGGGAGCTGCATATAAGAGGGCAGGTCTCATAATTATTTTATAAAGTAAGAGTTTATTTTTAACGCTTGATTTGCTCTTTCGACACATAAGGCAGTATAAAATGCCCAGTATTTTCTGCGCTTTTTTAAGGGAACGTGCAACGTGCTCATTAAATAACAATTTATGGTGTAATAAGACACCGAGGTAATTAGCGACTAGTTTAGGCTGTATAACTTGCAAAAATTATAAGCTCGGTTTTGTCAGCATATAGATTTAATTTCCATTTGTCAAAAAATGCGGCTATTAAGTTGGTAAATTTTTGCAATTTATCGATAGAAACCTTAGGACTCCAAGAGGCAGAATACAATGCTGTGTCATCTGCAAATAAAGATCGCAATATTCCTTGTAACGCTGGTATGTCATTAATGTAGTAAAGGAAGAACAGCGGGCCTAGAATAGAGCCCTGTGGAACTCCTGCATTAATGCTTCTGTCTTTTGATTTAGTGCCATTTATTACAACATTAAATTTTCTTTCAGAATGCCTTTTCCAGGTCAATGAGGACCATTACCGTACATTTATTTTTATTAAAGTTAGTACTAACAGTATTTACCAGTCTGATTGATTGCTGAACCATGCTCCTACTTTGTCTGAATCCAAACTGCTCTGGAATTAATAATTTATTTTTGTTTTCAAATTACAAAAAGCTGTTGTAAATTATGCGCTCAAAAACTTTAGCTAAAGTTGGCAGCAAACTTACAGGGACTTATTCGGAAAATAAGAAAGCAAAAGACAGGCATTAAAGATATAAGTAATTTGGACATATGCCTCTTTAGGCATATTTTTTAGTAAGATGTTCTGAATTCCATCCTGGCCCGGTGCCTTCCTTGAACCTGTTCTCAAGACAGCTTTTTTGATTTCTCGAGGCGTAGATAGTTCAACTGTCTCATGATTATATTTAGAGTTTGCAATTTCTTTGTACCTGTTGTTGACCAGCCTCTCAGTATCGATATCGCCAAAGTCCCTTGTAAGAAGATGGACTAATTCATAGTGATCTGTAAGTGCCTCTGTTTTATCAAAATCGGAAATAACTAAGCCACTTTTACCGTGTAGGGTTGGTATCTTTGAAATTATTTTTTCGTACGAGACATTTAGCCATTTTCCACAAGGAATTGTCCTTAACGTTCAGAGTCTCTAGTTTATCATCCCAGTTGCAATTATAAAATTTTGAGATTTCTTTTTTAATTTTATTTGCTAATTTATTGAATATTTTTTTAATTTCATGGCTACATGTCCTTTGGCTTATCTTACGCAGGGCATTCCTGTCTTTTTTAAGTTGCTTAATAAAATGTGGCAAACTAATATGAAAGTTATGAAATTTTCGTTTAGGTATAGCTGTATCTGCGGCATATTTAATGATACTGGTAAGCTGATCAACATTCTCATTTATATCATTGACATCCTTAAGACTGGACGCAAGTTCCAAATTTTTGTTAATCTCACTCCTAAACTTATGCCAATCGGCTCGCTTATAGTCATAGTATTCAGTCTCATTATACGAAAGGCTTATTAAGTTATTAATTGACATAACAATAGGTATATGATCTGATTTTAGTTCGTCAAAGGTATCAATGTTAATGACGGAGTCAATATTCTTTAATAGACCTATATCTACTATACTAGGAGGCGCATTAGAGTAAGGATACAAAGTAAAATTATCTGGGTGTAGAACATTTAAAAAATTATCAAGAGCGAAAGCGTAAAGAATTTTACCATTAGCATTCGTATTTTTGCAATTCCATACAGTATTTTTGGCATTAAGATCCCCATATAATAATACTTTGTTACCAGTGTTAAATATAAGTCTAATTCTCTTGGGTTAATCTTAGATTTAGGAGGATTATAGGCAGAAACTAATACTGAATTATCACAGAGTCGTATAGCAACACATTCTAAGGAAATAGTATTTAACAAAACTTCTGAGTAGTTACTGTAATCTTCGACTAGTATTAAAACACCCCCCTGTGCTTTGTCGCCTATCCTATCCTTGCGTACAACATTATACCCTGTAATACTAAACTTATTTTTAGGTGTCAGTTTGGTCTCATTAAGTAACATAATGTCTATTCTATGGTCCCAAAGAAATGGCGATAACTCTCTATAGTTACCCTCAATACCATTGGCATTCCAATGTCCTATTCTTAATGTATTTATGGTTTTCTTATTTGCCATCATCCACAAATATATTTCCGTGAAGGCTTGGAGCCTATCCAAGTCATTTTTACATGAAGCTAACCTGTTATTTAACATTTTAATAAGCCTCAACATCTTACCTAAGTTGCAGAATTCGTTGAGTTTCTTGAGTTCCAATAGCAATCCCTGTAAATCGTGAGTATTTTTGTTGCTCGCTATGAAGTCTTCTTTGTTCTCTGCTGGTGGGTTGTTGATTGTTCGATGAGTCGAGTCGATTGCCCATGCAGGTGGCCTGGTTAGTCTTAGCGGTGGATAGTCCTTAGGTGTTCTTGTGAGTGGTATTAATGCCTTCTCCCGTGGCTGGCCTGTCGGTCGTTTCTTGGTTCTTGCGTCGATTCTTTCCAATCTTTTGATATACGTTGGGCAGCTGACATCATTTGCCTGGTGCTCGCCTCCACAGTTTGAACATTTGGGCAGCTTTTTAATATTTTGTGCTTCTCCATCCTCGTGTTTTTCTTCTTCCGGATGGTTTTCGGTGAGATGCACCTGCGCACACTCTACACATTTTGGTGGGTTTCTGCAGTGTGAACTTTCGTGCCCAAATAATTGACACCTGCGACACTGTGTGACACGTCTACTGTTTCTGTAATTGTCCCAGTAAGTTCTTACTAGGCACACATATTTTACTTTTCTCACTACACTTAGTTCTTGATTTGGTGGTAAACTAATTAGGTAGTTAGGATGTTCAGTCGGAGTCCTCTGATTCATGCGAATAACCTTGTCAGTTTTTACACCTTGGAGTAAGAGGTCTTCTTTGATTTCCTCAACAGGTAGAATAGGCAATCCCTTAGCCACCAGGTGTCTAGGTTTTCCATCCTTGAATGGGTGAGTGAAGTACGCTGAATGTGATCCATCCAGTTTTTTCTTTATGATAAGATAGTCGTTTCTATCAAATGCGAAAATGGAATGTCCTTGCCTGGAGAAGTTAAATCTTGTCCTTTTAGAGACTGTTGCTTCATTTATTTCCTTCATGACTAACCCTTGATTGTTTATCTTAGCAGTTAGCACGATGGGTAGTATCTTCTGCTTAGGCGCCTTGTCCGGCTCCTCCTTGGAGCTAGCGTTGTCATCGTCATCGATGCTGGCAGCACTGTCAGACAGCACTTCATATCTGTTTTTGGTACAGATATCGTCAATTCCCGCCACCTTTCTGGGTCTCTTTGCAGCCCTAATAGCTTGTGGCGCACCACACGCCTTCCGCACTTCCTCCAGAACTGAGAGACGCGAGCCACACACCTTCGGCTCCCAGTTAAACCATTGCTTCCGTAGTTGGAAACTTCGTCACTACGAGGACGCCTGAATACGATACACTTCCACAGTTATCATAAAGGATAATCGTCACTACGAGAGCGCTACCAATGCAATAATGAATACTAATAAATTACTGAATACTCACTATCGTGGAGCCCTTTTTAAAGGAAAGCAGCGCCTAAGGAGAAAAGGGACTCTATTTTTTTTTCATGGGGTTTTGGGATGACCTCTCCCTCCACTCATTGCATTTGCGAGGGCTGGCCAGTGCTCCCTCCCTGTCACTCTTGTCTAAATCTCTCTCTCTCTCTCTTTCCAGCTCATTTGCGTTAGGGTTGTCGGAAGGGGTAAAAGCGTGGGTGGGCGGGATTACCGAATCTCCTCTCTCCTGGCGCCTTGTCCACTTTCTCTTGCTTTTCCGGTCCAGGCGACTGTTGGCTAAGGGTAGAGGAGAGAAGTAAGTATCGTGCTTGCTGGGGCGAGAGTGAGAGCGACGCGTGGGAGTGACAAGGACAGGAAACAGCCCTGATCCTTGAATCTGCAAGGGACCCTGCTTTTCCATTAACCGGGCGGCCTGCATGTTAAATTTAACGGCCGAAACGAGCGTCTTTTAGAGAAAGGAAATTAACTCGAATATTTTTATTTGGGAGTTTTTGATTGATTTCCTCTATCTATGGCGCTTAAGGCGCATATAACAAAGTTTCCATGTCGTTTCTCTTTTTTCTCATCTTGAACAAGCGAATCAAAATTTGCGATAGGAAGTTTTATAGCCTGTGATTCGAACTGCATTTTGATTGCGAATTACTGAAAAACTATAAATATCATGCTTATATGGTTGACTTTTCAGTCTGTAAACATCTCTTGATCAGATATAATCGTTCACGGTGACGAAAGAATCAAATCAAGTTGTAAGCGAAACTCGTAAAAAGTAAAACGTGGTAGTGGGCTGATAATAAATTTATTAGTAACCTTCCAGTGGAGTTACATCTTCCTGGATAACAGTATTGTGGATCGGGCACAAAATTAACCAAACGACTTACACGGGGTGACCTAGAAATTAATCCTCTTGACGCAGCTTGCAAGCAGCACGATATCGCTTATTCTCAGAATAGAGAGAATATTGAGGATAGAAACGCAGCCGACAGAGTATTAGCTGAAAAAACTTGGAAACGCGTATTTGCCAAGGACGCAGGCATCGGTGAAAAGGCAGCTGCTTGGGGACTAAAATAACAAATGAAAATTAAATCAAAGTTTGGCATGGTTATCAACAACAAAAAGTCTGCTACCACTCTGAGAAAAATTATCACTGCAGCCAAAAAAACTATGATTGATACTAAAGATGCTAGTACTGCTATAAAATCTGCACCAAGAGGCGCACGTCCAGCTGTTATGAAGGCCGGTGGAAAAAGAAATATAAAAAAACCTCGTATTTTACCAGTTCCAAAAAAGTTGGAGGATTTTTACCCTTTCTTACACCTGTTTTTGCGGGTCTAAGTGCTGCTAGAGCGCTAGCTGGCGCTGGAGGAATAGCAAAAGCTGTAAACGATTCAAATGCTGCAAAACGGCAACTTGAAGATAGTAAGCGTCATAACGAAGCAATTAAAGCTATTGCTCTAGGAATAGGTCTTCATTTAAAACCATATAAACTAGGATTAGGACTTCTTCTAAGACCGTATACTCAAGGATCAGGACTTTGAAAAAAGTAAAAATACCCAAAGTGAAGCTACCTCACCGTGCATTAACCGATGCAGATTCACTTAAATTCTCAAGATCCTTGAAAATTCCACATTTTCGAGGTGTTTTTGTGCGTAATGGATTACGCATATTACGCTAAAGGATGTGCTCTACGTTCCGTCCTTCGGAAATAACTTAATTTCTGTACGGAAGATTACTAAGAATGGTCATCAGGTATTATATTCGGGCGCCGACTGCAAAATACTCTCTGGGAGAAGGCCAATAGCAGTAGCATCAGGTTGCGGGGACAACCTATACAAGTTGGTGACAGAAGAAACAGCATATTTGGCAACAGCTGAAGATCGGCATATAGAAGATTGCCAGCATCAGCTATAAGGATTGCGGACTGCGGAATGAGGCTTAGGTGTGAATGCTGTGTTCAGGTAAATTAGCTCGTAAACCATTTCCAAAAGTATCTGAAAGTAGGACAACAGCAACGCTAGACTTGATACATACATACGTTTATGGGCCCATGAGGACAATCACCCCAGGTAGCAAAAGCTATATCCTGACGATTATTGACGATTATAGCCGATATTCTGTCGTTCATTTGATGCAGCATAGCGGTGAAGCTGCAGGTTTAATTAAGCAATTTGTAGAGTTTGTGAAAACGCAATTTGAAAAGAAACCTAAGATAATTCGTTCAGCTCAAGGAAGGGAATATGTGAATGGTGATCTGCAGAATTATTTAAGGAATGAAGGGATTCGCATGCAACATAGAGTTGCTTACTCGCTCCAGCAGAACGGTGTAGCAGAACGAAAGAACAGGTGCCAAATGAAGACACCGTACGAGTTATGGCATTCAAAGAAACCAAAGGTCGAGAACTTACAGGTTTTCGGATGCAAAGTTCTCGTACACATCCGAAAGGAGCGACGAGGTAAACTGGACAAGAAAGCTGAGGAATTAACCTTCGTTGGATATTCAGAAACTTGTAAAGGATTTCGATTGCTGAATACAAGTACAAATAAGATTACAATCAGTCGAGATGTATTTTTCAAGGAAGCACAGGTATCAAAAAATAAAGATCTGAAGAAAAATATCGGTGAAGATAAAAGGGTTACTGAAGTAATCATTCAAGCACCGTCTGAAGCATCTGGAGAAACAGAAGAAGCAGAACAAGGAAATCAGGACATCGTGGGAATTTTTCATCAAGAAAACGAATTCGAAGATACATTGAATGAAATTTCATCAATGGAAGAAAGTGAAGTAGTGGAGGAACGCCCACAAATTCAAGCGAGGTATTCTGCAAGGAATAATGTGAGAGTACCCCCCTCTAGGTTCATGGCAGGTGTAGCTACAGAAACAGATAGAGAACCGACCAATTTTCAGGAAGCAATGACGTCATCGAGCAGTTCTGAATGGAAAGCAGCAGCGGAAGAGGAGATGGAGTCATGAAAGAAAAACGGAACCTGGAATTTAATTGAACCACCAGCAAATGCAAAGATAATTGGTTGCAAATGGGTTTTCAAGTTGAAAACAAATGCTTAAGGGGTTGTAACCAAACACAAGGCAAGGTTGGTTGCTCAAGGCTTCTCGCAGAAGTATGGAGTCGAGTACGACGAAGTCTTTGCTCCTGTCGTGAGAGCAAGTACATTCAGGACACTTCTTACTATCGCAGGTAAAGAAAAATATAAAGTGTATCATTATGACGTTAAAACCGCATTTTTAAATGGAGAGTTGAGGGAAACCGTTTTAATGATACAACCAGCAGGTTTTGAAGTTAAAGGTAAAGAAAATTTTGTGTGCAAGTTAAATAAATCAATTTATAGTTTAAAGCAGGCAGCAAAAGCTTGGTGCGAGAAATTAAATGCAGTTTTACAGAAACTTGGATTTACACAAGGTGAAACCGATCCTTGTTTGCATTTCAAAGAAACTCGAAAAGGTAAAAATCTATTTAATTAGTTATGTCGACGATTTCATCATAGCTAGCAAAGATGAAGGTGAAATTATCCAAACCGGAAAGGACTTAGGAAAAACTTTTCAGTTAACCAACTTAGGAAAACTGAGACACTATTTTGGAATCCAAATCGATCATGACAAAGATGGCATTTTCAGCATAAACCAGGAACAGCGCATAGAAAAAATGCTAAAGTCAACTGGATTTCAGGACGCAAAACCATAACAAATTCCATTAGATGCTGGATACGTGAAGGCAAGAGAAGATGAAGAGCCTATGGAAGATAACAGCTCTTATCGGAAGCTTATTGGGAAACTTTTATACATCGCAGTCAACACGAGGCCGGTCATTGCAGCAAATGTCTCAATCTTGAGCCAGCACAAGGTTGGAGCGACTGAGACAGATTGGAACGAAGCGAAGAGAATTGCAAGATATTTAAAGGAAACGAAGGAATTAAAGCTCAAACTTGGAGACGTAGATTGTGAAGATAAGGAATCATTAGTTGGCTACGCGGATGCAGATTGGACTCAAAATCGAGAAGATATAAAATCAAACAGTGTTTTTTCATGCAAGTTCAATGGCGCAACAATAAGCTGGACTTGCAAAGCAAGTCTGCGTGGCACTATCTTCGACAGATGCGGAGTACATCGCGCTTGCAGAAGCCACACAAGAAGGAACCTGGATTCGACAAATTTTAGATGATTTTCAACAAGGTAAACAAAGTGCAACAACAATTTTTGAGGATAATCAGAGTTGTTTAAAGTTGATAGAAAACAGAAAATTCAGTAAGAGAACAAAACATATATCCACTGAATTTCATTATGTTAGAGATTTAAAAGATCAGGGAAAAGTGTTTTTTGAATATTGCCCAACAAAATCTATGTTAGCGGACATGTTAACTAAACCTTTAAATAATATAAAGTTACCAGTTTTTCGAAAACAGTGTGGTTTAATTTAAAGGACATTAAGAGTGCATCGCTTTTTTTTAAAGGACATCAAGGGTTCATCGTTGAGGAAGGGTGTTGGAAGTGCAACGGTGAATACTCTTGTATTAGAATAAGAATATAGTTTTCTCTAAATAAGAAGTGTTAAAGACATTCAGCTACGAAAGCACGCAAAGGGTCTTGACGGAGTTTTGTCAAGCAGGTCAAAAATTCAGTCAGTCTAAGTGCAACCATTGACGCGTAAGGTTCAGCTCACTTAAAGCAAATCATTTATGAACTATCTTTTTCTTTCATGCAACATTATTACTTGAATGTATATCATTTATCCCAGTTATCGTGTTTCATTTATCTGTGTGTTCAAATCCCTTTCCACATACATTTTCCGACTTATTTATTGCTTAATTCAATATTCTGTAATCTGCAAACTGTTAACAAAAATTATGATACATTCGTGTGTGGACATTTATGTCTTAAATTTCGATGTAATCAATTGAAATCTAAAAATATGTATGTATAATCTATATAAATGCAGACATTAGTGATTTCAAGTCAGTCAAATTTTAACCGTCGTCATGGATGATTCTGTAACACTAATATTATCGGGAAATACTTGAATCCTAGATACTCAATATTTTCCACCGATTGAATTGTCTCCTTATAAAAATTACATTCTTGGTCTTGTTGAATGTCTAACCTTCAATTCGATTGCCAACATAGACATGGGTGAAAAAAAATTTTATGTTGGCAATGAAAAAATTGAAATACCTACAGGAAGTTATGAAATAGATGATATACAGCGCTATCTACAGAATGTTTGGGAAAAAAAAGAGATTCAAATTTATATTAAACCAAATAATAATACATCACGTAGTGAATTTTATTGCAATCAAGATATAAATTTTGAACCTGAAGATTCTACTGGTCGTTTATTGGGGTTCACACAGCGAAAATTAGAAGGTAATAAATTTTATGAATTCGACCAAACAGTATCAATAATTAAAGTAAATTCTCTAAGAATAGAGTGTAACATAACTACAGGGGCGTACATTAATAGTAAAATAGTACACACTATTCATGAATTCTTTCCAAGCGTTCGACCAGGGTATAAGATAGTGGAGGTTCCGTCACATGTCATGTACTTGCCGGTCGCCGTCAAAACAATAGATGATAATATATACAGCTCCGTATTGTAGATCAAGATGGGCATTTGGTTGATTTTCGTGAAGAGACTATAAAAATCAGGCTACATATCAAGACTTTGAAATAATGGGTATTGTTTTCAATAAAAAGGTTGGTTTCGGTTATAATACTTCAGTACCATGCCGCAAACTGATCAGTCAACAACAAGCTGTCAAAGGGTTAACACCGCAAAACGTGCTGCTAATAAAAAATAGGTCTAAAGGTCAGAAGTCTCACAAAAAGAAGAATAGAGAAATTCCAGTTTTTCTTTACTTGTATTTGCGCTTTTGTTTATAAACATTTAATTGTTGGATCATGGAAGAGGAAATTTTAAGAATTAAAGCCTTGTCATCTTTGATGAGTCGATTTCTCACTGTGAGGTATATGCGCATCAACCATATGCATCGTCATCCTTTAATAACAGTGATGAAATTCGAATAGCTGTTCAAAATCAAGATCAGTGTCTTTTACCAAGTAAAAGTTCACTTTATATACATTGACGCTTGATAAAAACTTATGGAAATCCAGTGACCAATACATTTTTAGTCTCTAACGTAATTTGCCATTTATTTGAAGAAGCTAGATATGAAATTAATGCTATAGAGATTGATGGGAATAAAAATGTGAGTCTCACCAGTCTTATGAAAAATTATATATCTTTAAATTGGGTCAATCGCGCTACCTGGATAATTCGGGTTGGCTTAAAGTAAATACAAATGAAACTTCAGTAACCAATGCTCTTGGTTATTTTGATGTTTCTATACCTCTCAGCATGATGTTTGGTTTTGCGGTAGATTATCAAAAAATTATTATTAATTCTAAACATGAAATTATTTTAATAAGATCAAAAAGTGACGCAAATGCTGTGTTACAAATAGCTTCCAATGAGCAGTATAAAATCGAAATAAATAAAATCGAATGGTTATTACCAGCATTAGACAAGCATCAGATAAGTTTTCGATCTTGGGATTTATATGAATATCTGGTCCTTCCAACTACGTCAAACCATATTTGGACTGTAAAAACATCAACACAATGAGAAAAACCAAAATTTATTGTACTAGGTTTTCAAACAAATAGAAAAAACAATCTTAATAAAAACTTCAGCCTGTTTGGTTACTGCAATATAACTGATGTAAAACTATTTTTGAATAATTAGAGTTATCCTTATGGGAATTTGAATCTTAACATTAACCAAAATCAGTATGCTGTAATTTATGAAATGTATACGAATTTTAAAATTGATTATTAGGATAAGAAACCACAACCATTGTTATCGAGAGGAGAATTTATAGAATATGCGCCTCTAGTTGTAATCGATTGCTCTAAACAAAATGAATCTTCGAAATATGGGCCAGTTGACGTTCGTTTTGAATTTGAAACCAGCGAAAATTTTCCTGCTCAAACATCAGCTTATTGTCTAATTTTACATGACCGTGTAATCGAATATAAACCCATAAGCGGCGCGATGAAAAAATTAATGTAAGGTTACTATTATAGAAACATTCTTTAAAATTAAAATGTTAAAATAGCGTAAAGGATTATTATCCTTTTATCTATATTAAAAAATTAGTATAATACTAGAAGTGTAAATTCATGTTTTTTCAATAAATAAAAATAAATGCTAAAAACTGCCATCTTCTTAATTATAACCTTTCCCTATAGAAGAATTTGTCGTAGGTTAGATAACGTAAACTAAATATTACGCATGATATCTCGAACCCATTCAATAAAAAAAATATGAATGGCTTTAAAACAGAGAATTAAAAAAAAATTAACCAGAAAAAGAATATTTTTGAACATTAGTAATAATATTCTTCAAATGATTTTTCCAAAAAATAAAGAAAAGATTTCTTGACATAATTTAATAAAATGAGAATTTGCATGGAAAAATACGTGGACGTGAAGGAAGCTAGAGTAGTATGCCGGGACAGAAAAGTGTGGCGACAAATAGTTTATAAGCAGAGCGGCAATAGAGTGAATGATGCCTGAAACAAAGACCTTGAATACTAATGGGCCCAAGTGGGGAACCATACATAACAATGTTGTGAGGCTCCCCACTTGGGATCATCGCTAGAGAGATTGATCAGCAACCTGGGTCGGAGCAGTGTTGCGGAGTGAACGTGTCATTTAAATAAATAACACGAAAACTCCAGATCAATCTAGAACATCTATACGTAACACCTATATACCTTATACCCATAAACCGACCTACTTTACACCTATATACCTATTTCACTATTTTCCAACCGAGCAATTCACGCCTACCCCGAAAGGGAAATGGCTTAATGGTATAATAATAATAAAAATTCATTCTCGTGTGTGATATATCGTTTGAAACAAATTAATGTTTTTATACGGTAATTTCCAATTTCCGCGTGCAATGTTAACAGTATACAGTATATCCGCAAGTGCGGAGTATTTAATATTTTAAAAAATAAAAATCAACTTTGAGATCACATTTTATTATTTAGTCTACATTATATATGATGAATATATATTTGATAATTTATTAAAAATACATAACTCAAATACTCATTCGAATCATTTAAAACGACGTTTGCTACGCTAACGAAAAAAAGCTCATATCATTTTCGAAAGGTTCGTCGGCCAAGTGCTTAGCGGATGAAGATGGAAGTTTTTGTAAGTCCGCGGAAGAACTTTCCCTTGAATTTCGGACTTTTTCCAAGATTTCATGATTGGATAATTCACCTATACCTGAAAAAAATCAGAGATATGAATAAATTGTAACTAAAATTTCAAAAATCTAAGTAAAAAGTTTGAAAAATCATCACATAAGGGAAATTTTTACCCAATTTAGTAGGCTTCAGCCAGTCTTTAACTTCTTCTGCATTTGTTTTCCTGTACCCGTCTACTTTTCTGAGGCCTTTCAACAAATTGCTAATCCGTTCATCTATTCCGATCTCTGCGACTTCCTTACCAACATTATCATCCAAAGAAAGAAGAACATTTGACGTTGAGTCTTCTTCCGTCTGGGTTTCTGCATCCATTTCTTCAATTGGCCAAATTTTGTTCCAGCATTTGTAAATTGTATACTTTTCAACCCCGTCCCATGCTTTGGCAAACCCAGTCGATTACTTTTACCAAAATCAGTGGTCTTCAAAGTATCGATGTAAGAGACTTTTTTGTTTGTGCTTCAAGGACCGAATTTACCAAAGAAAAACTGATAATTCAATTTCAAGCATTCCAAAATCCCCTGATCAAGTGGTTGAATTAGGGAAGTCACGTTGGGGGGGGGGGGGGCTTTAAATGCAACTTCTAGGCCATGTACTTTTAAAATGTATTAGATCTACAGTTATCAACCAATAAAACTGCAACTTGCGGTAAATTTTTGGACTGCAAAAAAATGTTTACTTTCCGAACGAATTCGGACAGAAACCATTTTTCAAAAATATCTTTGTCCATCCACGAATTAGTTTGGTTGTGATACCAAACAGGTAAGTCTTTTTTGTTAAGTCCCTTAAAACAGTGTGGATTTTTTGATTTTCCAACCAAGACGATTGGCAATTTTATGTAACCATCTGCATTACAGCAAGCTGCGAGCGTTACACGCGTGAGCTGTTTTTTTGCCTGAAACTTGAGTCAATGTTTTTGGAGCGAGGGTACATGATGGTACCTCTTTGAATTTTAAACCACTTTCGTCAAAATTGAACCATTGGGCTCGAGTCAAATTTTTGGTGACCGTGATTTTCTGAAATGCTGCCAAGTAATTTTGCGCCGCTTCTGAATCAGCCGATATTCTTTCCCCACGTGCAAAAATTCTACGGAAACCGTTCTACGGAAATTCCATGTGGAAATTCCACATGGAAATTCTATGTGGAAATTCCATGTGGAAATTCCATACGGAAATTCTACAAACATTTCTACAAAACTAATTTTTGACTAAGTTTGACTTCCGGTCATGAACTGCGCTCGCGGAAATCACACTCCGGTCATCACACCCTTGCACCAGGTATGCGAACAACATCTACATCGAGAAAATTATGCCACCCATGTCAAAACCTTGCACCTACTGTGGGTTCCTCGAGGACACGTGATTGAACCATTGCACCAGGTGTAAAAAACACATCTTCTCCGGGGAAG
>CAKNXH010057711.1:0-18936 GCA_932178445.1 Andricus quercusramuli
ATCTTTAACCCAAAGGACAAATTTCCAACAAAACAGTTAAATTTGCAACCAAATAATAAAAATTTTAACAAAAAAGTTGAATTTTCAATCAAGAAAATTAACTTTCGACCAAAATAATAAAACTAATAATAACTAAAAACAAAATAATCAAAATAATGAATACCTTTTTATTTGAAAATACTACTGCTTGGTTAAGAATTAATTTATTATGTCGAAAATTGATCTTTTTTGGAAGTTAATTAATTTTGTTTATCGAAAATTTATATTTGGTGGAAAATGTGTCTTTTTTGGTCATAAATTAATCTTCTTGGTTGGAAATTCATCCTTACGGTTTTAAATTAAGCTATTTGGTTCAAAATTTAACTACTTTGTTAAAAAAAAAATTTTGTTGTTAGAGGTTTATCGTTTTTCTACGAAATAGTCATTACCTTGAAAATTATTCTATTCTGGTCAAGAATTCAACTATTTTGTGAAAGATTCGTCGTTTTTGTTTGAAATTTAATCCTTTTGTTTGAAAATTCATCTTTTCATTTGAAAATTCAACTATTAAGTTAAACATTTTCTTTCAAATTAATATTTTTTTCTTTGAAAATTCTACATTTTGGTTAAAAATCCATGTAGTTTATTTAAAACAGATCATATTTGGTAAATTAGTATTTCTTGAATAAAAATTAATCTCTTTGTTGAAAATTCATCAACTTAGTCAAAAATTCAATTTTTTTTGTCAAAGAATTATCATTTTATTTAAAGATTCGTCTCCTTGGATGCAAATTAAACTATTTTGTTAGAATTTTTTTTTTATTAATTTTATTTAATTAAAAATTAAAACTCTTCATTTTTGTTTACATTTTTTTTTATTTGAAAATTCGTCGTTCTTGTTTGAAAATTAATCTGTTCTAGTTTAGGATTCAACTATTATGTAGCAAATTCATCATTTTTCGTTTAAAATTGATGTTTTTTATTAAAAAATTTCACTATTTAGTCCGCTTGGGATAAAATTAAGCTTCTTAGTTAAAATTAATAAAATTAATTCCTTTCATATAATACTTAACTCTTTACTTTACATTTTTTATTAACAAATTTTCTCTTCTCAAAATAATTTCAATCAATATCAAATAATTATATTCTTTTGTTGAAAATTAATCTTCACAATTAGAAATTAATTTTTCCAACTGAATGTTTAACTATTCCATATTTTGTAGAAAATTTATATTTTTTAGTTGAAACTACAACACTATTTGGTTGAAAATTTATGCATTTTGTTAGAAACGTTTTTTTTTAATAGAAAATAAATGTTTTTTTTTGTTGTTAAATGCAACTGTTCTTGACTTCAAATAAAAATAGTTTTTTCTTGAAATTGTATCAACTGTTTGATTGAAAATTAACTTTTCTTTTGAAAAATTCACATTTTTAGGTGGAAAATTTAACTATTTTGTGGGAAACATATTTTTTTTATTCAAAATTAATTTTTTGTAAAAAAATTTAACTATTCCGTTTTTGCTAGACAATTTATCTTTTTTAGTTGGAACTATATCTATTTGGTTTGAAATTGATGCATTTTGTTGATAATTATTTTTTTTAAGTACAAATTTTTTTTTGCTGAAAATGAAACTGTTTTGATTTAAAATGAAAATATTATTTGGTTGGAATACTAT
Organism: Andricus quercusramuli; assembly: GCA_932178445.1. Taxonomy (NCBI): domain Eukaryota; kingdom Metazoa; phylum Arthropoda; class Insecta; order Hymenoptera; family Cynipidae; genus Andricus; species Andricus quercusramuli. The sequence continues at coordinate 1,656 of CAKNXH010057711.1, forward strand.
CACATTTTTGCTGAAAATTCACATTTTTACGTTGAAAGTATAACTAATGTGTTGAACCTTTTTTTTCTAATTAAACATTAATTTTATGTAATGAAAATTTACCTAGCCCATTTTTGGTTGAAAAGCGATTGTTTTTAGTTTAAAGAAGCCACTATTTGGTTGAAAATTCTTGTATGTTGTTTGCTCAAAAAGTAATTTTTTTGTTGAACATTCATATTTTTATGTAGAAAATTCAATTGTTTTGTAAAAAAACTCGTCTTTTTGACTGGAAAATTCAACTCTTGTGCGGAAAATTCGTTTTTTTCTTGGTAAAAAATTAATCCTCTTGGTTGAAAATTCAAGCATTTGGTTAAAAAAAATGTTTTCTTGAAAACTAATTTTTTAATTGAAAATTTAACTATTCCATTTTCAATAAAAAACATATCCTTTTTACTTCAAAATTCAACTATTTGGTTGAAAATTTTTGTTTGTTAAAAATTATTTTTTTCCATGGAAAATCAATTTTTTCGGTGAAAATTCAAAAGTTATCAGAAATTGTACAATTCATTAAATCAAAATTTAAGGAATTAAATACAAGATGAATGAAAATTTATATATTTATATTTAAAAAAATCCAAAATAGAGCAAAGGAAAGACAAAAAAAAAAGAAAGAAACTTTCAAATCCACTACCTTCTTTTTTCCTCTCTTTTTTTTTTATTTATTTTTTTTTTCTCAAACTAATTTCATTGGGTCTTCATATTTATTTAATTAACAATAGGAAAAATCCTAATGAGATTACCACAAGGGGGGGTTACAAAATTTAAAAAAAAAACTTTGCGTAATTTTTTAATGAGCCTAAAGAAATCGTTTATTTATTAACACGTCACGCAGGTATTTGTTAAAAAAGTTCACTTAAGAAAAATAGTTTTTTTGTTCCTCGAGCGAAGTCTCTTGCGTAATTAGATTTTTTTATAAGTCATATATAGCGCGAAGTCGTCAGCTCGGCTTTAAAAGAAACGTTGCTTCCACGATGTTTACGTACACAGTGCCACTTTAATTATTTATATGTTTTGTTTGAAAAACAAAACATTTTACTGCGCTGACGCTGGCTCATGCAAATGAGGCATACAGAATGTGCCTCAATAGCCTCTGTACATTTATACACGCTATCCGTTCTTTTTTTTTGCACCACTGTTTATGTAACAACAATATTATTGGCAAAACAAAAGTTAGTTACTGCATTTTTAACGAAAGAATTTAATTTTCAAGAGAAAAGGATGATTTTTTGGAAGAGAGTTGAATTTTCAAACGGAAAAGTTGAATTATTGATAGATAAGATCATTTTCAGTTAAGAGAGATTTATTTTCAACCATTTCTTGGTTGAAAATACTAACAATTTTATAGTTCAATTTTGCGTGGAAAAAAAATAATTTTCAGCAATAAAAAAACGAATCCCCAACTAGTTAAATTCTACGAAAAGAATGAATTTATAATAAAATGGTTGAATCCTCAACCTAACAGGTGAATTTTCAACCAAACAGATGAATTTTCAACCAAAAAAGAGAGGCTTACAAACAAAAATGGAAGTTAAATTTTTAGTAAAAAAACTAATTTTTAACAAAGAAAAAAACGAGTTATCAACCAGTTGAATTTTACGAAGAAAAAACGATTTTTCTAACAAAATAGTTGAATCCTCAAAAAAAGATGAATTTTCAAGCAAGTAGTCGAATTTTTAATTGAAAAAGAGAGGCTTACAACCAAAAATGGAATATTTTATTTTTTAGTGAGAAAAATAATTTTCGACAAAGAAAAAGAATTACCATCTAGTTGAATTCTACAAAAAAAAAGAATTTATGATAAAATTGTTGAATCCTCAACCAAACAGGTGAATTTTCAACCAAATAGTTGAATTTTTTCCTAAAGGGAAGAGGCTTACAATCAAAAAAGGGAATAGTTAAATTTTCAGTAAAAAATACTAATTTTTAACAAAGAAAAAGAACGTGTTATCAACTAGTTGAATTCTACAAAAAAAAAACGAATTTATGATAAAATCGTTGAATCCTCAACCAAAAAGTTTAATTTTCAACCAAATAGTTGAATTTTCAACCAAAAATGGAATAGTTGAATTTCAGTAAAAAAAAACAACTGATTTTTAACAAACAAAAAAACGAGTTACAAACTAGTTGAATTTTACGAAAAAAACGAGCTTATAATAAAATAGTTGAATCCTCAACCAAAATGTGAATTTTCAACTAAAAAAGAGAGGCTCATGACTAAAAATTGGAATAGATTAATTTTCAGTAATAAAACTAATTTTCAACAACAACGAAACACATTGCCAACTAGTAGAATTCTAGAAAAAAATCGAATTTATAACAAAATAGTTGAATCCTCAACCAAACAGGTGAATTTTCAACCAAGTAGTTGAATTTTCAACCAAAAAAGAGAGGCTTGCAACCAAAAATGGAATAGTTGATTTTTCAGTAAAAAACTAATTTTTAACAAAAGAAAAACGAGTTACCATCTAGTTGAATTCTACGGAGAAAAAAAATTTTTTCAACAAAATAGTTGAATCTTTAAAAAATAGATGAATTTTAAACCAAGTGGATGAATTTTCAATAAAAAAGAGAGGCTAACAACGAAAAATTGTATAGTTAAAATTTTAGTGAAAAAAAAATTTTTTCAACAATAAAAAAAAGAATTACCAACTAGTTAAATTCTATGAAAAGAATGAATTTATAATAAAATAGTTGAATCTTCAACCAAATATATGAATTTTTAACCAAGTAGTTGGATTTTTAATTAAAAAAGAGAGGCTTACCACCAATAATGAAATAGTTCAATTTTCAGTAAAGAAAAACTAATTTTTAAGAAAAGAAAAAAACTTCCGTTTCCCGCGTGAAAGTGTATGGCAGTGGGGAAATTTGGTGCTGAGTTTTTCTGATAATTGTGGTGAAATTGGAGGTGAGTGGATTGTGGATGTGTGTAGAGGGGTTCGTTTGTGAGGGATTGATTGAGAGATTGAAAGATTGACAAGGGGGTGAGGATATTTTTGGGAATCAAGACAGATCTGTGTGGAAGTTGAGGTTAGGTGGGTTTGAGGTTTGTGACAGGGTGGGAGGACCAGGTTGGTCGTAGCGTGTCGTAGCAGGGCAGGGTTGAGAGGGAGAAAGGCGAGGCAGGTAGACGCGACGGTAGATGGAGACAGAGAACGATAGAAGGCGGGATTGTTTGAATTGGATTCATGGCTAGCGGAGCGAACACTTGTAAGGAAAGCAGGGATTTGGATCAGGAAGTTTTTAGTACACCGAAAGGGGAGAACAAAGAAAGGAGGGCAAGGGGAAAATATCGTAAAACAGTAGAAAAGGATAGATTGAGGGCAAAAAGCGTGGGATCAATTGAGGCATTCTTTAAAAGGAAGAGAGAGGAGCGGGGAAGCAGTGAAGACAAGGAAGTTATAGGGGCAAGCTTGAAAAATCCAAAAATGGATGAGAAAAATAAGGAGACAGAAAGAGACAGAGCTGAGGATAAAGATCAGATCGAAAAGGAAAGATTGAAAGAAACGCGCAAAATGATGATAGAAGTAATGGGGATGTATGAAGAAAAGCAGGAGAAAAGGGTGGAGGAAATAAGAAGAGAAATTAGACAGGAAATGGCCGAGCTTAGGAAAGAAATGAGGAAATGGGAAGAAGTCAGGGAAAAGTTAGAGAAAAGAATGCAGATGTTGGAGCAAAGACTAGAAAAGAAGGAAGAGCCTAAGAAAAAGGTAGAGGAGTTGGAAAGTAGAATAACAAAAATTGAAAGCTCAAACCGTGAGTTTGGAGATGGGGAGAGTGGGAAAAAGGAGAAGGAAAGGCTGATAAAAATAGAGCAAAGGATAGGAAAAAAACAGAGAAGAAAGAAAAAGAAACATAGTGATAAAGGGTCTAAGATTAGAGGGGAAGGAGTGGAAGAAGTACTAAAAAGGATTGATGCTAAGGTAGAGATAGAGGAAGTGCGAAGTGTAGGAAGGGAAGGGCGAAGAGGGGAGAGAATGGCACTAGTAAAACTGAAGAAATGGGAAAATAAGAGGGAAGTGATGACAAAGAAGAGGATGTTATATGGAAGCTCGGAGAGAATAGATGATGATTTGACATGGGTAGAAAGGAACATGCAGTATAGGTTAAGGAAAATAGCGGAAGAGGAAAGAAAAAAAGGAAGAAGAACATGGGTTAAGTATGGGCGAATACAGATAGAAGGTGTATGGTGGAATTGGGATGAGGACAGGGAAGATTTAGTAAAAAATGAGGTATCGGGAAACTAGGAGAGAAAGGAACAGGAGGTAAAGAAATAAGAAATAGTGAGAAACCAAAAGAGACAAGAAACGAAAGTAGGGAAGAATGGAGGATATGCTACTGGAATATAGCAGGCTTAGAAAGAAAGGATAGGGAGTTTATGAGAAATTTGACACAATGGGATGTAGTTGTAATGATGGAGACGTGGCTAGATGAAAAGGGATGGGAAAGAGTAAGGGGAAGATTACCAAGAGGTTACAAATGGCAGGTTCAAAATGCAAAGAGGAAGAATAAAAAGGGCAGAGCAATGGAAGGAATGGTGATGGGAGTAAGGAACGAATGTATAACAGAGAATGATAAAAAAGAGTTGAAAGAACATAAAGAAGGATTAATAGTAGAAGAGATAAATATGGAAGGAGAGAGGTGGAAGATAGTGGGGGTTTATGTGAACGGTGATATGCAGGAAAAATCAGAGGATATGAGAGAACTGATGGAAGAAAATAACCATGAGAGTAGGCTAATAATGGGAGGTGATTTTAATGCGAGAACAGGAGATAGAGGAGGAAGGGAATGGGATGGAGAGCGAGGAAGAAAATCCAAAGACAAGATACTGAATGGGGAGGGAAAGAAGTTGTTGAAGAGCCTAGGGGAGATGGGATGGTTTATCCTAAACGGAAGTATAGAGGGGGATGAGGAAGGTGAATTTACACGTTCAGGAGGAGAGAGGGGAACGGTAATTGATTATGTGGTAGTGGACGACGAAGTAAGAGAGAAGGTTAAGAGACTAGACGTGGGCAACTACATAGATTCGGATCACTTTCCCATAATAGTGACGGTAGAGGGGGAAATGAGTAATAACAAAAACGCTAAAAAGGAAGCAAAAGTGAAAAGAGCAGGAAGAGGGGATTGGTCAATGGAAGGTAAAGAACAGTTTAAAGAAAAAGTCAGGAAGATCAAAATGGGGGAAGGAAATTTAAACGAGGAAATGGAAATAATGGTAGGAGAAATAAAAGAAGCATTAGAGTGCACAAGCAAAAAAGAAGTTAGTGAAGGAGGGGATAGAAGTGGATGGGATGAAGATTGTAAACAGAAGAAGAAGGAAGTGAGAAAGGTATTAAGAAAATGGAGAAAAGGGACAGGTAGTGGAGAAGAATATAGGAGAAAAAAGAAGGAGTATACTGAGTTGTGTGATAAAAAAAATGAGGAAGAAAATAAAAGGTTTGAAGAAGAAGCGGAGAAGGCTAGGACGGAAGAAGAGGTTTGTAAGGTGGTAAATAAAGAGAGAAGAGGAAGGAAAAGAGTAAACCAGGATATTGAGATGATAGAATGGAAAAAATATTTTATGGAATTACTAGGAGGGGTAGAGAGGAAAGTTAGGAAAGGAGGGAGAGACGGTAGGGAAACAGATGAGGAGGAGGACATTACAAGAGAGGAAATAGTCAAGGTATTAGGGATGATGAAAGATGGAAAGGCACCTGGTATAGATGAGATTCCAAATGAAGTATGGAAATATGGGGGGACAGAATTAGAGGAATGGGCATGGATAATGTGCAATAGAGTATGGAGAGGAGAGGGGTGGCCAGAGTTATGGAAAGAAGGAGTAGTGATACCAATAGTCAAGAAAGGCACAGGAAAGGAGGCTAAAGATTATAGAGGAGTGACACTAATGTCAACACTGTATAAAGTATATGTGACTGTTTTATCGGAGAGGTTAAAAAAAGAAGTTGTGGAGAAAAAGATAGAGCCACCGAATCAGACAGGGTTTAGAAAAGGGATGGGGGTAATGGACAATATATATGTTCTGAACTACTTAGTAAATAAGAGGATTAAAAGGGAGAAAGGGGCAATGATAGCAGTGTTCGTGGACTTGAAGGCGGCGTTTGACTCATTAGACCGAGGCGAGATAGAAAAAGTTATGGTGAAAAAGGGGATAAGACAGGGATTAATAAAGAGAGTATCGGAAATTTTTAGAGAGACAAAAAGCAAAGTAAAGGTAGGAGAGCAAGTGAGAGATAGTTTCTGGTTGGTGAGAGGGGTAAGGCAAGGATGTCCTCTGAGCCCGCTTTTATTTAATATATTAATATCAGACTTGGAAGAAGAAATGAAGAGAAAAGGGTGGGGAGGAGTTAGGATAGGGAACGAAAAGATATACACACTGGCGTACGCAGACGATATAGTGTTGATGGCAGAAGATGAAGAAGGGATGGCGGGCTTAATTACCGGATTAGAGAAATACTTAGATGGAAAAAAGTTGAATTTAAATGTAGAAAAGACAAAGACAATGAGGTTTAGAAAAGGAGCGGGAAGAAAAAAAGAATGGACGGGAAGATGGAAGGGAAAAAAATTAGAAGAAGTAAAAGAGTTTAAGTATCTGGGATATACCTTGCAAGCAAATGGAGATCCTAGAGCTCATATAAGAGAAAGGATAAAAAAAGCAGCAGGGGTAATGAAACAGATATGGGGAATAGGGAAAAGAAGATTTAAAAAAAATTGGAGAAGGAGAATATGGTTATTCGATACGCTGGTATGGCCGGTATTAGGTTATGGAGCAGAGATATGGGGATGGAAAGAAAGGAAAGAGATTGAAAGTTTACAAGAAAGGTATATAAGGTGGACGTTAGGGGTAGACTGGAGGACACCGGGATATATGGTGAGAGAAGAAGCGCAAAGGGATAAATTAAGTACTAGAGCAGGAAAGAGGGCATGGAATTTGAGACGAAGCTGAGAGAGGGAAAGGGAGGGGAGTTAGCGAGAAAGTGTTTGATGGAGGTAGAAGAAAGGAGAGGGAGGACGATTGAATTAACGAGATGGGAGGAAGAAAGGAGGGAGTTCTTTAAGGCTAGAGATATAAAAGACGGGACTGGAGTCAACTATGAAGAAGTGGAAAAAAGGGAGAGAGAAAGACAATTAATAGAAAGATGGGGGATGATTGAGGAATCAAAATATAATATATGTTATAAGATGATAAAAAAGGAAGGAGTACCAAAGTATTTAGAAAAGGGATGGGGAGAGAAAAGATGGACAAGAATAGCAAGATTTAGATTGGGAAACGAGGTAAGGGCAAGTATGTATTGGGAAAAGAAAGATAACAGGAAGTGCAGAATATGTGAATGGGAAGAGGAAACATGGGAGCATGTATGGGAAGGATGTAGGAGAGGAATGGAAGATAAAGGAACCTGGCAAGAGAATGTGGTAAAGATTCTGGGGGAGGATGGTTTGGGGGAAGAGTGGATGAAGGAGTTAGAGGATGCTAGGGGAGCAACTGAAAAAGAATGAAAGAGTGGATGCAAAAAATGGTAAAATGGAGGTACAAGAGAAGTGAAAGAAAAAGGAAACGGAAGTCGCTTAAATAAGAAGCGTAAAGATTGTAAGTAATGATTATGTAATAGCATAAGTAAATTAAGATGCGTTTGCGTTGCCGCTCTCTCTCTCTCGCTTTCGATCACTCGCTCACTCGTTCGCTAACACGTCCCAAATTGCGCTATCGTCGAAATTAGATTTAAGGCTTCGATATAAGATTTTATGTAAATAGGTGTAAATAACTGTAAATAGTAAGGATAAGATTTTATAAAACATGTAGAAGGAAGTGTTGTAAGAAATGGAAGTGATGTAAACCCTTAGGGGACACATTATGAATAAAGAAGAAGAAAAGAAAAACGAGTTACCAACTAGTTGAATTCTACGAAGATAAAAAGATCCTTGAAAAAAAAGAGAGGCTTACAACCAAAAATGGAATAGTTGACTTTTTAGTAGGAAAAATAATTTTCGACAAAGAAAACGAATTACCAACTGGTTAAATTCTACACAAAAAAAACGAATTTATGATAAAATCGTTGAATTCTCAACCAAACAAGTGTCTTTTCAACCAAGTAGTTGAATTTTCAACTAAAAAAGACAGGCTTACAACCACAAATGGAATAGTTAAATTTTCAGTAAAAAAAAAACTAATTTTTAAAAACAAAAAAAAGTTTTAAAACTAGTTGAATTCTACAAAGAAAGAACGATTTTTTAACAAAAAAGTTGAATCGTCAGAAAATAGATGAATTTTCAACCAAGTAGTTGAATTTTTAACTAAAAAGGCAGGCTTCCAACCAAAAATGGAATAGTTGAATTTTAGTAAAAAAAAGTTAATTTTTAACAACAAAAAAAAGAGTTAAAACTAGTTTACAATGATAAAATCGGCGAATCCTCAACCAAACAGGTGAATTTTCAACCAAATAGTTGAATTTTCAACTAAAAAGAAGAGGCTCACAATCAAAAATGGAATAGTTAAATTTTTAGTAAAAAAAAAAAACATTTTTAACAACAAAAAAACGAGTTACCAACTAGGTGAATTTTACGAAATAAGCCAATTTATAGTAAATTAGTTGAATCCTCCTCGATCAAATGGGTGAATTTTCAACTAAAAAAGAGAGGTTCATGACTGAAAATTGGAATAGTCAAATTTTCAATAATAAAACTGATTTTCAACAACAACAACGAAACAAAATGCCAACTAGTAGAATTCTAGGAAAAAACGAATTTATAACAAAATAGTTGAATCCTCAACCAAACAGGTGAATTTTTAACCAATTATTTGAATTTTTAACCAAAGAAGAGAGGCTTACAATCAAAAATGGAATAGTTAAATTTTTAGTAAAGAAAAACAATTTTTAACAAAGAAAAAAAACGAGTTACCAACTAGTTGAATTTTACGAAAAAAACGAATTTATAACAAAATAGTTGAATCCTCAAACAAATAGATGAATTTTCAACCAAGTAGTTGGCTTTTTAATTAGAAAAGACAGGCTTACAACCAAAAATAAAATAGTTAAATCTTTAGTAAGAAACCTATTTTTCAAAAAACAAAAAAAAAACGAGTTACCAAATAGTTGAATTCTACGAAAAAAAGAACTTATAACAAAATATTTGAATCCTCAACCAAATAGGTGATTTTTCAACTAAAAAAGAGAGGCTCATGACTAAATATTGGAATAGTATAATTTTCAGTAATAAAAATAATTTTCAACAACAACAAAGAAATAGATTGCCAACTAGTAGAATCCTAGGGGGAAAAAATAGTTGAATCCTCAACCAAACAGGTGAATTTTTAACGAATTATTTGAATTTTTAACTAAAAAAGACAGGCGTACAACCAAAAATGGAACAGTAAAATTTTTAGTTTAAAAAACTAATTCTCAACAACAAAAGAAGTGAATCAGCAACCAGTTGAATTCTACGAAGAAAAAAATAATTTTTTTTACAAAATAGTAGAATCCTTAACCAACTAGGATAATTTTCAACCAAATAGTTGAATTTTCAACCAAAAAAGAGAGGCTTACAACCAAAAATGGAATAGTTGAATTCGAAGTAAAAAAAACTAATTTCTAACAACAAAAAAACGAGTTACCAACTAGCTGAATTCCACGAAAAAAAAGAACGTGTAACAAAATAGTTGAATTCTCAACAAAATAGGGGCATTTTTCAACCAAGTAGTTGAATTTTCATCTTAAGAAGAGAGGATTACAACCAGAAATGGAATAGTTAAATTTTTAGTAGAAAAAAATTAATTTTCAACAACGAAAAACGATTTACCAACTAGTTGAATTCTACAAAAAAAAACGAACTTACAACAAAATAGTAGAATCCTCAACGAAATAGGTGAATTTTCCACCAAGTAGTTGAATTTTCAACTAAAAAGGAGAGGCTTGCATCCAGAAATGCAATAGTTAAGTTTTTAGTAAAAAAAACTAATTTTTATCAAAGAAAAAAAACGAGTTACCAACTAGTTGAATTTTATGAAAAAACCGAATGTACAATAAAATAGTTGAATCCTCAATCAAATAGGTGACTTTTCAACTAAAAAAGAGAGGCTTACAACTAAAAATTGAAATATTAAAATTTTGAGTAAAAAAAATAATTGTGAATAACAACAAAGAGAATTACCAACTAGTTGAATTCTTAAAAAAAACGAATTTATAAAAAAATAGTTGAATCCTCAAACAGTGGATTTTTCAACCAAATAGTTGAATTTTCAACTGAAAAAGGGAAGTTTACAACCAAAAATGAAGGAGTTAAATTTGCAGATGAAAACTTAAATTTTAACAACAACAAAAACGAATTACCAACCAGTTGACTTCAAAGAAAAAAAACGAATTTTTGTTCCACTGTTGACTTTCTAACCGGGAAAGAAAAAATTTTGACAAGAAAGTTAATTTCCAATCAAGAAAAATGTATTTTCTAAGAAATAGTTGAACTTTCAATTAAAAAAAAAACGAATTTTTGAACCAGTTGAATTTACCTAAAAAAGACGAGTTTTATTTAAGCAAACTCAATTTTCTACCCAAATAGACTAAATAGTCGAATTTTCAACTTATAAAATGAAAAGTTCAAGGAAGAATGGAACAGCTACATTCTCAGATACGAAAATAAATTTTACACTCAGAAAAGGAATCTTCAAAAAATAGTTTAATTTCCAAATAGATAATTAAAATTTTTGAGCAAATGGTTTGATTTTCTAGCACAGTAGTTAAATTCTGAAACGAAAATATTAGTTTTCAACAAATAAGTTCTTTCTCAACCAAATGGCAATAATTTTCTACCAAATTGTTGAATTTTCGTGCCAAAACGACGAATTTTCTACAAAAAAAGTGTAATTTTTAACCAGCAAAGATCTATTTTCAAATTGAGGTATTAATTTTGAAAAAATAGGATAGTTAAACTTTCATTAAAAAGAAAATAAATTTTCACCAAAAAATAAAAAAAATTCCCACCAAAGAAATTAATCTTCAATAAAAAAAAATAAATTTAAAAAAAGGACTTTCAACCAAGCAGTTGAATTTTTGAATAAAAATATGACTTTTTGAAGAAATTGTTCCATTTTTAACAAAATAATTAAACTTTCAAGCAAGGAGTTGAATTTTTTAAAAAGAAATTTGAGTTATTACCAAAATAGACGAATTTTTTTAACAATTTACATAAATTTTCAACCAAATATTTGGATTTTTAACAATAAAAAAGAAAGAGTTTTGACAAAAAAATAAAATTTTTAAACAAAATACACACATTTTCAACCAAATAGTTAAGTTTCAAACTAAAAAAGATAAATTTTCTACCATGAATAAAATATTCAAATTGTCGTTGAAAATGATTAATTTTCAACCAAAAAGATGAATTCTCAACGAAAAATGTAATAATAAGTATTTCAACCAAAAAATAAACTGATATATTTTTTACCAAAAAGGTTAAATTTCTACCAAAAACGATGAACTTTTTTGAAAATAGAATATATATTGAATCTTGTTTTGATTTACTTGTAATATTTTTTGTTATTTTGTCCAAAAGCTACTGAAATTCCGTCAAATACATCTATTATTATATTTTTTTGAATTTAAATTTAAGAAGATAATTTTGAAACATATTTATAAACAAATGTTTAAAACTATAATAACTTGACGGGACTGATTGTATGAAAGAGAAAATTGTATATAAGCTCCATAATAAATGATTACTAGCACGACCGGCAATCAGTTGACCTGGCGTTCGAATCCCAGCGGAGTGAAAATTTTTCTGAATAAATTTAATTTAAAAAGTAATAAATTATGTTAAATAAAAAGGTGTATAATTATAGAGAACTTTATTAATAATTTATTATTAATAATATTCGAATGCTCATAACCAATTTATTTTAATTTTTTTTTAGTTTTACTTGATCAACATCTCTTGTCGAAATAAAGACGATTAATGTAAAATCTGAGTGCAATGACTTTAAAAAATTATGTCGAAAATCTTGATCTGTTTGCGAATAATGCAGGCGTTATTTTCAAAGAGACATTTGCATATGTTCAACATTGCATAAGCACAAACGTCCCGATAAACAATATTACGATCGAGCACGTGCACGTACAACAAGTCAGAGGTATAACAAATAACTTTTTGCCAAGGGCCCCATTGAAGAAACCAGTTCTGTTATTAACAAAAAAATAATTTAAATAATAAAAAAAATTAATTTCAATAGAAATTTCATTTATTATTTTAATTAATCGAATGTAATTGATGTAATTTGTTGAAAATTCGCATCTTTTGGTCATAACTCAATCATTTTAGTTAGAAATTAATTTCTTTGGTTGTAATCTATTTTTTCGAAAATTCTTCTTTTTTTTAACATTAACGTTTTTGGATAAACAATTAATTATTATATTTATGGAACAAAATTTATATTTTTTTAGTTGAAGCTACAACACTTTTTGGTTGGAAATGTATTCAATTTGTTAAAAACGTTTTTTTTTAATATAAAGTAAATTTTTCTTTCAAAAATGCAAATTTTTTTTATTTAAAATGAAAATATTTTTTGTTGAAATATTAACTATCACATTTTTTGTGGAAATTCTGTTTATGATAAAAATTTACCTATCCAATTCTTGGTAAAAAAGTGATCTTTCTTAGTTAAAAATTCATGTATTTTGTTAATAATTCTTTTTTTTTGTAGAGAATTATTCTTATTAATTAAAAAGTCAACTTTTTGAATGAAAATTCAACTTTTTGGTTGAATATAGAACTATTTTCTTAAAAATTCATTTTTTTTTGTGAGGTTCATAATAATTTAAGTTGAAAATTCACCTCTTTTGTTGAAAATTGAAATATTTTTGGTTTAAAATTCAAAACTTTTGTTGACAGTTCGTCTTTCTTGATTGAATACAACTGTTGTAAGATTCGAATAAATTTTAATTTTTTGAAATATGAACTAATTATATTTTTTGTTAAAAATTAATCTTTACAGTCAAAAATTAATTTTTTCAACTTCATGTTTAAAAATGTTTTCGTTTTTATAGAAAACAAATTTTTTTGTCAACATGCAACTGTTCTTCACTTCAAGTTAATATATTTTTTTCTTGAAATATCAACTATTACATTTTAAGAGGAAAATTCATATTTTTATAATGAAAATACTACTTTGTGGAACATTTTTCTTTTTTTTTTACTTCATTTTTTCATGTGTAAATTTCACAATATTGTTAAATTTTCCACTGTTTGGATGGAAATTAACTTCTTAGTTTAAAAAATCTTATTTTCGGGTAGAAATTAAACCGTTTTTGGAAATTTCGTTTTTTTTGTTAAAAAGTAATTTTTTGTAATGAAAATTTACCTATTCCGTTTTTGTTTAAAAAGGGATATTTCTTAGTTAAAAATCAAAATACATGGTTAAAAATTCATGTATTTTGTTATCTATTCTTTTTTTTAGAAAATTAAACTTCTTGGTTGAAAAATCAACTTTTTGAATGAAAATTCAACTCTTTGGTTGAATATTGAACTATTTTCTTAAAAATTCATTTTTTTTGTCAAAGATTTATAATTTAAATCTCCATTATTATTTTATATTATATTATTTTATCTCTATTATGCTGAAAATTCTTTTTTTCTTGTTGAAACTTAATTTCCCTGGCTAAAAATGTAACTATTTTATTTTTGCTTGGAAATTTATGCACTTTTTGTTAAAAATATTTTGTTATAGATAGTAAATTTTTTCTTTTCAAAAATTCGAATCTTTTTGATTTAAACTGAAAATATTTTTTTGCGGAAATATTAACTATTTCATTTTTGTGGAAATTCTTATGTTTATAACGAAAATACTTTTGGAAATTTTGCTTTGTTATCACAAATTAATTTTTCAATATGAAAATTTAACTTTTCCAAAAATTCATGTATTTTGTTATTAATTCTTTTTTTTTGTAGAAACTTAAACTTCCTGGTTGAAAAATAAACTTTTTAAATGAAAATTCAACTCTTTGGTTGAAAATTGAACTATTAAGCTAAAAATTCGTTTTTTTGTGGTTGAAAATTACTTTTCTTCGCTAAAAATGTTATTATATTATTTTTGGTTGAAAATTTTTGCATTTTGTTAAAAATGTGTTTTTTTTTATAGAAAGACATTTTTGTGGAAATTCTTATTTTGGAAATTTCGCTTGTATACCAAAAATTAATTTTCCATAATGAAAATTTACCTATTCCATTTTTGGTTGAAAATTAACCTTTCTTAGTTGAAAATTCAAGTACATGGTTGAAAATTCATGAATTTTGTTAACAACTAATTTTTGTTTGTAGAAAATTAATCTTCTTGTTTAAAAAATCAACTGTTTGAATAAAAATTCAATTTTTTGGTTGAATATTAAACTATTTTCTTGAAAATGCATTTCTTTTTTGTTAAAGATTCATAATTCAAGTTGAAAATTCATCTCTTTGGTTGAAAATGGAACTATTTTCCTAAAAATTCTTTTTTTTTCTTTTGAAAATTATTTTTCTTAACTGAAAATTTAACTATTTGTTATTTTTGATTGAACATTAATATTTTAAATTGAAAATTAATCTTTTCCATTTGAAAATTCATGCATTTTGTTCAAAATTCATCCTTTTACTTGAAAATTCAACTATTTGGTTCTTAATAACCTCTTTCCGAATTCATATATTTTCGGGTTGAAAATCTAATTTTAAAGCTGAAAATTTGTCTTTTTGGCTTGCAAATTTTTATATTTTTGCAATAACATAAATATTTTTGTGAAAAATTCATTTCTTTGGTTGTAAATGTAACTACTTTGTTGCAAATTTGTCATTTTTGGTTACAATTAAATTTTTTAAACTGAATTTTCAACTATTCCATTTTTTGTAGAAAATTTATATTTTTTATTTGAAACTACAACACTGTTTACTTAAAAATTTATGAATTTTGTTAAAAATAGTTTTTTCTATACAAAATAAATTTGTTGCTGTTGAAAGGCAACTGTTCTCGTCTTCAAATTAAAATATTTTTTCTTGAAATATTAATTATTACATTTTTTGTGGAAAATTCATGTTAATCATGAAAATAATACTTTTCTGGACATTTTTTTTTTAATGAAAATTAATTTCTTGAAGCGTAAATTTAACAATATAGTTGAGAATTCAACTGTTTGATTGAAAATTAAATTTTTTTTTTTAAATTCACATTCTCAGTCGGAAAATTCAACTACTTTGTGGAAAATATATATTTTTATTTAAAATAAATTTTTTATAATGAAAATTTAACTATTCCGTTTTTGGCTGAGAATTTTTTTTTTAGTTGAATCTACATCTATTTGGTTCGGGATTTATGCATTTTGTTGAAAATTATTTATTTTTTTAAGTAAAAATTTTTTTTTCCCAAAATGCAACTGTTTTTTATTTCAAATTAAGTTTTTTTTTGGTTGAAATACTATCACATTTTTTGTTAAAACTTCACATTTTGACGTTGAAAATATAACTACTCTGTTGAAAATTTTTTTTTTTCTTTTTTCATTACAAATTTATTTTTTTAAGCGGAAGTTCAGCAATATGGGTGAAAATTTAATTGTTTGGTTGACAATTTTTTTTTGTCGAAAAGATATATTTTCAGGTAGAAAATTTAACCATTTTGTAGAAAATTTCTTTTTTTCTCTAATTAAGAATTAATTTTTTGAAATGAAAATTGACCTAGTACATTTTTGGTTGAAAAGTAATCTTTTCTAGTTAAAAAAGACAACTATTTCGTAAAAAATGCATGTATTTTGTTTGGTCAAAAATTGATTTTTCTGTTGAAAATTCATATTTTCATGTATAAAATTCAACTGTTATGTAAAAAGCTCGTCTTTTTGTCTGGAAAATTCAACTATTCGGTTGTAAAATCATCTTTTTTTGTTGAAAATTAATATTTTTAACTGGAAATTTAACTATTCCATTTTCAATTAATTTCCAATTAATTATTTTTGTCCCTAGAAAATCAATTTTTTTTGTGAAAATTCAAATGTTAGGTTGAAAATTCATTTTTTTCGCCGAAAAATGTAACGATTTGATAGGAAATTCTACTTTTAGGTAGAAAATTCAACCATTTGGTGAAAAATACAACTGTTGTGTAGAAAATTCGCTATTTCGTAGATAATTCGTTTTGTTGGGAGGACATTTATTTTCCTGGTTTGAAATGCAAATTTTTTTTTTTTTTTGTTGGTTGAGGATTCAAATACTTTGTTCAAAATTCGTCTTTTTTGGCTTAATTTAACTGGTACAATTCATTAAATGAAAATTTAAGAAATGAAATACAAGATAAATGAAAATTTATATATTTATGTTTAAAAAGCACAAAATAAAACAAAGGAAAGACAAAAAAGAAAGAAAAAGAAAGCAACCTTCAAATCCACTTCCTTCTTTTTCTTCCCTCGTCTTTTTTATTTTTATTCTTTAAATGACAATTGAAAAATATTTACAAATATCTACCAACGTTTCGGTGTTTATTCAACACCTTTTTCATGGCAATAAAAGCAAAGTTTGCAACATGTCAAACCCATAAATAAACAAGGATGTTTTCCCCATGAAATCTCGCTGCAAATATAATCTAAAGTTTTTTTGTTGTGATTTAAAAATAAATAAATAAAAAAGAGAAGAGAAAAAGAAGGAAGCGAATTTGAAGATATTTAACTAAATTATTAAGAATTTTAAGTATTCAATTAGGAAATAAATGTTCAATACAATTTTTATTTTTATATATTTTAATTACAATTGAATTATGTAACAAAATTTATCCATTTATTTTTATTTATTCTTAATTTTATTTTTTATTTCTTAATATTATTTCTTTAATGATAAATAAAAAATAAATCTAACGTTCGAAATTGAAAAATTTTCAATTATAAACCTTCAATGTTAAATTTTTTTTGAACAATGTTACAAAAAGTAATTCTAAATTCCAAAACTTGAAAATGTTAAAATTTCTACTACGGAAATTTAATAATTAAGTGAATCCGAACTTCAATAAAAACAGAAAGAATTTTAGTTACCAAGAATTGTAATATTAAAACATTTTACCGTAAAAGCCTTTAAAATTTAAATTATTTTAAGTAAATTTAAATTGGTTGAAAAAAAATTTCAAATTGCTAAATATACTCTTCAAAATTCAAAAAATTTCAAATTTAATTTCAAAATAAAGAAATGTGAAAAGGAAAATTTGGAAATTCAATTACTTCATAAAATCATTTTCATCTATTTTTATTTCAAACAATACAATCGC
>CAKNXH010057711.1:19036-41598 GCA_932178445.1 Andricus quercusramuli
ATTATTAAGAATTATAAGTATTCAATTAGGAAATAAATGTTAAATATAATTTTTACTTATAATTTATCCATTTATTCTTATTTATTCTTAATTTTACTTTTTTTTATTTCTTAATATTATTTCCTTAATGATAAATAAAAAATACATTTAACGTTCAAAATGGAAAAATTTTCAATTATAAAACTTCAATGTTAAATTTTTTTTAACAATGTTACAAAAAGTAATTCTAAATTCCAAACCTTAAAAATAATGAAATTTCTCCTACGGAAATTTAATAATTAAGTGAATCTGAACTTTAATAAAAACAGAAAGAATTTTAATTACCAAGAATTGTAATATTAAAACATTTTATAGTAAAAGCCTTTAAAATTTAAACTATTTCAAGTAAATTTAAATTGGTTGCAAAAATTTTTTCAAATTGCTAAATATACTTTTCCTAATTCAAAAAAATTCGATTTTAATTGCAAAATAAAAAAATGTGAAATTGAAGAATTCAATTACTTCATAAAACCATTTTCATCTATTTTTATTTTAAACAACACGATTGCTAACTTTTTTATTTCAAATCGTTTAACTTTTAACAATTCATTTAGAGTTATTATTTATTCCTTAAATTTTCCAATTAAATATTTTTCAGTTTTAAATGATTCATTTGTTTGAATTTTCAACTTTCTGTTTAAAAAAATATATTTTCATTTTCACCGTTCAGAATTGAAGAATTTTAAATATGGTGAACCTTCACAGTTTGATAAAATTCACGTAGAAACTCTGAAAATTATTTATGCTTTCTGATGCGAAACTTTCAAAATTAATAAATTTAAACTTTAGGAGTTGAAAATTTGAGAATTTCAAACTTTATTCAAAAATGGAAGCATTCTGTTAGAATATTATCATACCAATAGTCGACAATATTTAATTTTTGAAGATCAATAATTAATTAATACCTTGGTCAACAAAATAACATCATTTGATTAAATTCAATCATTTGCCCTATTTTCTATTAGAAAAAAATAAATGTTCAACAAACGAAACAACATCAAGTGCTTTCTTGTGTAAGATTTTCATTTTTGGTTTATTAAGAATCATTACTAATGATTGCAAGCTAAAACATTATTGTTAAGAATGATTTATAAAATTGAGGAAAATATTTTTCTTTTTAATTGTAACTAATTTTGGAAGGGAAGTTTCAAGAGCATACCCAAAAAATAACAGGCAATGAATATCATCCCGCTCTTGAAACCTTGATATCTTAACGGAGATGGTTGGTAATACTAAGCACAGTTCCAAACACACTTTTTTTGAAGAGCGGGATGATATTTATTGCCTGCTATTATTTTTGGTTTCCACATACTCCTGGACTTCCCTTCTAACATTAGTTACAATCAAGTTCGCAAATATTTTCCTACATTTTATAAATCATTTTTAAAAATGCTTAGTTTTCAACTTTTATGTGGGGAAATAGCACGAACAAAGCCCTAAATAACTATTGTTAAATAAACAATCTTAGCCTGCAATATTTTTGTCTAATGTTCGCCTTCAGTTCTCTTTTCAAATTAGTTACGATTAGGTATGAGGATATTCTCCGAAATCTTATAAATCGTTTTTACCAATGCTTATTTGTCAGCTTGAGATTACTAGCGAACATCCTTAATGATCTAAAATGAAAATTTTGCGCAAGGAAGAACCTGACGTTATTTCGGAATATAAAATCTAGATTTTGGATGTTTGACAGGAAATCATACATCAACCAATAATCATAGTATTGTATGATATATATAGTATGATCCCTGATATTTCAACGGAGATGGTTGGTAATACTAAGCACAATTCAGAACAGATTTTTTTTAAAGAGTGGACCGATATTTATTGCCTGCTAATTTTTTGGGTGTCCACATACTCCTGGACTTCCCTTAAAAAATTAGTTACAAACAAAAGGAAAAATATTGTCCTAAATTTTATGAATCATTTTTAACAATGCTCCTTTCTTGAACTTGAGATCATCAGTGAACATCCCTAATAAACCAAAATTAAAATTTGGCACAGGAAGCAACTGATATTTCGGAATATAAAATATAGATTTTGGATGTTCGATATAAAATCATACATCAACCAATAATCATAGTAGAGAAGGAACATTCACTTTTGGACGGAACATTACCTTTAAAATCATAAATATATTATGATCCTTGATATCTTAACGGAGATGGTTGGTAATACTAAGTTAAATTCCAAACACATTATTTTTTTAAATAGCGTAACGATATTTATTGCCTGCTACTTTTTTGGGTTCCACATACTCCTGGACTTCCCTTCTTAAATTAGTTACAATCAAGTAGGAAAATATTTTCCTAAATTTGAAAATCATTTTTAACAATGCTCAGTTAGGTATGAGCATATTTTCTCAAATTTTATAAATAATTTCTAACAATGCTCATTTCTTAAGCTTGAGATCATTAGTGAGCATCCTTAATGAACCAAAATGAAAATATTACGCAAGGAAGCACCTGATTTTTTTCCGGAATATGAAATATAGACTTTGGATTTTCGATAGAAAACCATACATGAAGCAGTCATCATAGTATTGAAGAAACATTCATTTTTTAACGGAACATTACCTTTAAAATCATAACTGTAACATGATCTTTGATATCTCAACAGGATGGTTGATAATACTAAGCACAGTCCCAAACACAATTTTTCGAAGAGCGGGATGATATTTATTGCCTGCTGGTTTTTAGGTGTCCATATACTCCTGCATACTTTAGAAAAAAGCACAAACTTTTTGCATAGGTTAAAGAAAGATTTAAGGTCTCTATGGTGGTCAGATTGATAAGCTATAGGCTGGGTCAAGAAGTCGAGTCAAGACTTTATTGTAAAATTTTGTTAGATCCGCGACTGTCTGCGATTGAAATCGCAGGCCTTGAAGTATGTGCATTCTACAAACTTTTCCGTGTGTTTGGTCGTGTTCGATTTATGCAGTCACTGCTGTATGCGTTATTCTCGGCGTTAATCGTGCAGAGCACGAATCACGTATAAGTAACGAAATGTATCTTAAACGCAGCATGTATAATGTACAAGTTGTTTTGTTTGTCGTCACGAGGTATCCTGTATACCGCGCTTGCCGTACAAAAAATTTTTTAAGATAAACATGAGTATTTATAACATTCAAGAAATAATAAATACGAAATCAAGTACAAAAGGAGACACTCCATTTATCATCATTTCTTACTGTACATACCTCTCTGACACGCTGTGGAAAACACCTTCCAAATTAAACTAGAATAATGATAAAAAAGACTTTGAAAATCAAAATCAGACCAATCATTGACTAATAGAGATGAATAGAATAAAATAGTTGAAAACATTCTTAAGAATGATATTCTATATGAAAACATAAAAATTAGTATAGTTTCAACAAATAAAAGAAATGATTAATTAATTATCAATCTGTATACCGTTTAAAAACTCACAATAGTGTTCTAGCAAAAGCTTATGCCTTCTTAAAGGTTCACAAACCAAAAACTTGGAGATATTGTTTCTACTGTTGGTACTTCTACTTATTCATCTAAATATATTTTGAATATTTTAGAACCAGTTTCTATAAACACTAGTTTGTAAAAATTAGTTGGGACCCTATAGATATTCTAAGAAAACATCAATGTTCCTAAAAACCATTCAATAATTTCCTTAGAAGTGTTGATGTTTGATAGTATCGCACTGGGTTTTGCCTCAGATCGCATTGAAGAAAAACTGGTTTCAGAATCATAACTTAACAAAAATAACTAAAAATGGATTGCTGATAACCACCAGAACTGTTTCCAATGATAATGTGTCCCCTTTCATTAACAAATTCTATAACTAAATATCGTGTTGTTCTATAAGTCTCCATCTCCAGTAGATTCAGATTTAATTTTACAAGATGACAAAAAAATATTGAATGATTGAAATGCACACCTTCTTTGATGAACGACATGTTGATGAATTTTCAGCAATCATTCCTTTTGATGAAATTAATGTATATTTAAATGTGTTTAATACTATGGAAGAGTGCATAATTAAACAAATTAAAACTTTAAATGGTGAGTTATTATCCAGTTGGTACAAAAACCTTCTTGGCCTGGGAGATATTTTAATTATAGTTTACATAATTTATTTTTTCATAAAGTTGGTTCAATAAAAGGTATGGTTGATAGATGTTCTAAATTAAGCGATCAAGATACTCCTCGAAATAATGAAACGAGTCCGCTAATTATTGCATGACTCTCGGAATACCCTTTGACTATTTTGAGAGTTACGGAATAATTCATGGACTCTTTTCATTATTTCATCGATTGTCTTAAACGAAGAAATAAATGTTATACATAGAAAGTTTTTAGAAATTTTTGGTCTATCCTAAAGTCTCAGAAAGTCGAGTAAAGTTTCGAAAACTTTTTATCCGTTCAATCTTGAATAAACACAATATTAAACTGAGGAAGTTTTTGGTGTACTGAAAGTAATTAATAAAAAATAAACAGACTGAATTTAATTAAAGAAAAAGTTCTCGAGGTCGTAATATTCTGTCGTCTCTAAATTTGTATTGATTATTATTAAAAAAGTTATAGTTGCATTTATGTTTATTTGATATACTTAGTTGATATTTGAATTTTTTGAATGAAGATTCATCTTTTTGCTTGAAACTTAATTTTCAATATTAATTCCTCCTATTTTCCTTGAAGTACGAAAAAAATTATGATATGGAGGTATCATGGAACAAAAAAATCTCTTTGATAACGAATGTAGGAAATTGAAATTCTGAAGATGTGCGAAATTGATGCTTTTTGAAAACCGTTTCTTTGCAGGAATTGTTGCAATCATAAAATAGTTTAAAAAAATTATTCATCGTATAGTTTAATAGAATTCTTTATTTCATCTATGTTTTATCAAAGGGTGAAGTAATTATTTAAGATCGAAGTGAAATCTTCTTTCTTATGAATAATGTTATGCACCGAAATCCGAGCATGAAAAAAATTCACAAATCAAAATTATATTTCCAAACTACCTCCATTCCGGCTCATTATAGACAATTACATAACAAAACAAAAAAGAGAGAAATAAAGGAAAGAGTCAAGCAAAATCAAACTCTCACTCTTTCTTCATTCTTTCTTTGTTTTTTGATACTACTGGGGAACAACGTGTTTCGAGGCCAATTTAAACCTCCTCATCAGGGGTTATTCATAGGAAAGCTACCGGTATGAATGACAGAAATTTATACTCATTAAAATTAATTTGTACAATTATTAACCCTATCCCAAACTTTTGTTATATCTTGAGAGATCTTTTTTTGAATTAATGACCATGTGTGATTTTTTGTTTTGAAAGGGCTGAGTGATATAATCTGAATTTGTAAAAAACACATTGTCCAGCTTTTTATACCTATCCTTTCCCAATTCAGCAATCATATTACTCTTGAACGGAACTCATACATCGTGTATAAACCTAATTTTCCCAACACTGATTCCAAAATCTTCGAAAATTTTCCAAATTTAGGCAGAACAATCGTTACAATATTACTTTTGTCCTGATTACTATTTTTGCTTTTGATATTCTTCATCCTACTATGCACATCTTTTTCAGTAATAACAAACGGATGATTGTTGAGAAAAAGAATTTGTTTACAAAATTCAAGACCCTTTTCATGAAAAACTGAATGTGACAATCTAAGAGCTGTATATTAAATTTTTTGTGATTCCTTCTTTGCTTTGCATAGGATGGTTAGAGAGAAAACTAAGTATTCTTCCTTAACAAATTGTTTTTCTATCCCAATCTGTGATCATATATCCTCTATCAGCTTTGATTCAAGTCAATCTAAAAAATTAAATTTCAGCTTCAGTTTCAAATGTAAATTGTACACAAACTGCCGAATCCTCAAAATCTTGCCTATATGAAAATTTAAGTTCATTCTTTCAAAATCTTTTTACAAATATTCCATAACCATTCCAGCTGAGATATGACAACACTGAGCCTATGGGATTTCCAAATTTTAAAAATAAAAATGATTACTAAATATAAAGATACCAAATGATACCCTGTACTTGTGTGACATTATGGAAATGACTTTCCAAACGAGAATAAAAGTTGAAAGATAAGTTGAATTTTCCACTGAATTATGCCCACGCCACACCAGAAGTATTTGCGAAAGACGTGCTTGTTGAGGAGATTTTTCAAGCTGTTTAGACTTTGTGCTGATAATTTTTTTTCGCATGTGTAACAGGAATGTCAAAGGATCTTCTATCCTCCCCACTCTTCGAGTCCCAGAAGCAAGGGCCCGTTGCCACTGCTTCCCTTGTGCGGGGCAGTTAGTCCGTTTGGTACCCCTGACCAACAAAGATCTCTTACAATAAAGAAGTCCTGCGATATAGTTCAGGCACAATAAAAAGTATTTAAAGTGATTCTTCTGACCCGTTACAAAATTGGCGATCCTGCCAGGATAGGAGTACACGATCTTGTCTCTACGGAGCAATTTAGAGATCAAACGACCCTATCTTTGGAAGACAATCTGGAAAGCGGAAATCACTACGGTGGTTAAAATCGAGGAACTCCGGACTGTTACTACGGTGCAGCCCGACAACCAGGAAACAGAATTTGCAGTAGTGGCAACGAAATCTCTACGGAGGTTAATATCAAGGGATAAATCCAGGACTCCGGACTGTTACTACGGTGCAGCCCGACAACCAGGAAGCAGAGTTTCAACAAAGAAAAAGTAAGCGAGTTTTTAAAAAATAAGATAGAAAATTTTTGCTAAGGCGTCGGTATACTGTTGGCATAGCACGACCCCGTAAGCGCAGAATTTATTTCTGAAAAATAAATTATTTAGAAAATAAGCTAGAAAATTTGTGCTCAGACGTTGCTATACTTTTGTAATGAGATGTAATGAAATCACGCAAGTGCAGTGCTTAAAATCAAATAAAATATCATATTGTTACGCGTTCGCGACACTTACACCCGACACTCGCAATCAGGTTTAAAACTGGCTTTCCACGCCTATAGGGAAAATTTAAGTACACACTATCCCACACATACATACACTTCCACAGATTCTGATAGCTCCATCTCTGAGCCCTGTACGACCGCTCCCACTATGACTTCAGAGAATTCGTCAAAACAAGATCAGGATGTTCTAACACTGATCCTCAACCAACTTCAAATAATCGTTGAGAAACAGGACAGGTTCGAAACTAGCCTCACGACTTTGAACGAAGAAAACCTGAAGCGAGCGGGCGAAATTAGAAGTCTCGCACAGTTTAGCAATGCCTTGGTCACGGAGGATGAATCGAACGACCATCCACAGCATTCCAAGTCGTCTGAAAAGGAAGCATTGTCGCCACAGCACTCCGAGTCATCCGAAAAGGAATCGTCGCCAGACGAGGAAACGCACGATCGCGACCAAACAGCAGGTGGTCCAGAGAGACTCATCTCGCCCGGCGTTCCCCCAAATTCCTTCGCACAGTGTAGTGATCAGTTTCAAAGTGTTCAGCCTATACACCCCGTCCCCCCGGAGAGACCCATCTCGCCCGGCGTTCCCCCAAATTCTTTCACACAGTGCAGTGACCAGTTTCAAAGTGTTCGGCCCATACATTCCGTCCCCCAGTGGTCTAACACTTACCCAGAGCCGCGTGTTCGACTTCAGCCCCCAAATCCCGTCATTCAGTGTACTAGCCAACAGCCGGCATCCCCACGTGAATCTGTGAGATCTAGCAGAATAGGTGAACAGCCCCAAAGTTTCTCCGCGCAGGTCATTGACCAGCAATGTGTTCAGGTCCCAAATTCCTTCTCGCAGTATACTAACCGGCTGCCAGCACCCGCTCATCGCACTTTTCCGAGAAGCAACCCATTGCCACCAGCGATGCACCGAATGGAGAACGTCGAACCGCTTTCCCAGGCCAAAGAAATCATCCGCACGGTCGAGGTTTTAAACGGCCAAGATGATGTTGGCGTACACGATTTCATCAAGACCGTGAAACGCGCGAGGTTAAGATGTTCCCAACCTAGTTTACTACTGGACTACATTTTAACGGAGAAAATAATTGGAAGTGCTAAGAGAGCAATCCGGCACTACCCTATAAGTAGCTACGATGATCTGTACAGCGCTTTAAAAACAAATTTAGTTACTACAACCACTCTGGAAACGTGTCGTAGTAAACTCGAAACTATCAGGCAAAATCATGATTCAGTTCAGTTTTTTAATCAAAGATTTAGAAGTGCGTATAATGAATTGATTTATACAATTCAATCGGAATATTCATCCGGAATAGAGCGGAAATTAGCTCTTCAAATGGAGGAAAAATCTGCCACGAAGAGGTACGTTATGAACTTACGCGATGACATTAGCCATCAAGTGCGACCCTTAAAACCCAAAAGTTTGAACCAAGCTTTACAGGAAGCTCTGGAAGCAGAAGTGTGGTGCAGAGAACGTACGCGTACGAAAGTTTCCATAACACCTCGACCAGTACAACCAAATGTTCTTAGACTACCTATGAGGAACGTAACGGTACCTGCGGCCCGAAATCAACAGCCACAAATGCGAAATCAACCCTCCGATAGTCCGAACCACGGACTACCTTTACAACAAAGGATGCAAATGACTTGTAACTTCTGTAAGAAACCGGGCCATTTGGAGAAACAATGCTATGCGAAATCAAAGCAACAGGGTTTTCGCAATGGAACATCTCAGAGAAGACCGCCAGAGATCAGGAATATACAGGAGATGGAAGATCTACAAGACCCATTAGAATGTTACGAAGTAACATCACAGGAACAGGACGAAATCGAACGCTACGAAGAATCTGCAGAGTTTCTGCAATCAGCGGACGATTGCAATCCATACATGGAAAGCATTCTGATGGACGCACCTATAGACTACTAGTAGATTCAGGAGCCTCTATTAATCTCATTAAACATTCTGAAGTTCCCATAGAAAGAACACCATTTGAGATGAGGAAACGTTTTGCCATGGGGAGAGATATTAATTATTCTTATCAAGCAGTAAGAATACCATACTTAGGGAAGTCGCATTTATTTCACATAATTGATAATGATTTTCCCTTGCCAGAAGAAGGTATCATCGGCCGACAATTCTTTAATGCATTCGATAAATATCACATAACTAAAGATTTCCTTTACCTTGATAACAAAAAATTACCCCTTTATGAGGACGGAACATTTGTTTCGGGAAACACAGCACAGATAACTCGGATTAAAGTTGTAGAAAAGGATCAAGATGTCTATATAGAAAATCACGACTCAATCCCCGACGGCGTGTACAAAATAGAGAACCAAGAATTAGTTGTACCCTTATATAATTATGGAAATATCCCCTTAAAAATACCAAGCAGTTTGGAGTATGATAAAGTCGATCAAATTAAAGAAACAAGTAGAGTCAGTGTCACTAGTTCGGAAGGAAATCAGGCAAAACGGATACAAGATCTATTAAACAAAACGAGATTGGACCACATAGAAGAAAAAGAACGTCCTTATTTATGGAAAATGGTAGCAGGATACAGTGACATTTTTAACCTTGAAGGAGACCCATTTCCTTGTACCGATTTAGTAGAACATGAAATAATTTTGAAAACCGGCAAGATAGTAAATGTTAAATCTTATCGTCCTCCCCAATGTCACAAAGAAGAAATAAAAACACAAATGCATGACTTGAAAGAAAAAGGCGTCATACGAGATTCGAATTCACCCTTTAATTCGCCGATTTGGGTGGTGCCAAAAAAGGAAGACGCTTCTGGCAAGAAGAAATGGCGCATAGTAATCGATTTTCGAAAGATAAATGAGGACACGGAACAAGATGCATATCCGTTACCCATCATCGAGGACATTTTAGATCAATTAGGAGATGCAAAATTCTTTTCTGCCTTTGACCTCAGCTCTGGGTTTCACCAAATCCCAATGAGTGAAACATCAAAGAAATACACGGCTTTCTCGACATCTGAAGGTCATTTTGAATTTAACAGAATGCCCTTTGGACTCAAAAATGCTCCCGCTACCTTCCAAAGGATGATGGACAATGCCCTGAGAGGATTGGTAGGAAACAAATGTTTTGTTTATCTTGACGACATTGTCGTATTCGGTTCCACTTTAAAGGAACACAACGAGAACCTAGTAAGCCTATTTGACAGACTCAGAGAAACGGGATTAAAACTTCAACCTGACAAGTGCGAGTATTTACGCCCAGAACTCGAATATTTAGGACATTTGTTAACTAAGGACGGCGTGAAACCTAACCCCGCAAAAATACAGGCAGTACCAGATTTTAAACCACCACAGAATGTCACCCAAGTTCAGAGCTTTTTAGGACTCGCAGGGTATTATAGAAAATTTATAAAAAATTTCTCTCAAATTTGTAAGCCTCTTACAAATCTCACACAAAAGGAGACACCTTTTGACTGGTCAACGAATTGTCAAGAATCCTTTGACAAAATAAAAGAACTATTATGCTCAGCACCGGTTTTGAGATTTCCAAACTACAAGGAGAAATTCACTTTAACGACAGACGCATCTAATCATGGACTAGGCGCAGTATTATCCCAAAACGGTCATCCCTGTTGTTACATATCAAGGACGTTAAACAAAGCCGAGATCAATTATAATACAACGGAAAAGGAATTGTTAGCGATAGTTTGGGCATGCAAAAGGTTAAGACAGTACCTTCTTGGGAGAGAGTTTACAATCCAAACGGACCATCAGGCGTTAATATGGCTACACAACGTGAAAGATCCCTCTTCACGATTGTTACGGTGGAGATTACGTTTGGAAGAATATCTTTACACTGTCGAACACGTAAAAGGAAAGGAAAATAAAGCTGCAGATTGTCTATCTAGACTATTTCCAGTTCAACAAGAAGAAGATTCCCTACAAAATACAGCAGAAGAAGTTGAGCTGGATGTGGAAAGAGAAGAGGAATTAATAGGACAAGAAGCAGCCGGTACGTCCAGAGAGTTTCCTCGGCGTCGCATGGATGCAGATCAACTTATCTCAGATGAGGAAGGATTAACGGATGGGAGAGAAAATTTGTTAAGAGAATATAAAAAATACATCACAAACAGAATGCCTAGCAGAGAAAATGTTAAACCTAACGCCGGAGGTAATCTCTGGCGCACTATATCCAAAGAAAGGACAGGAATCCAGGATACATCTCAATATAAACTACCTCAATTTAACGAGGCTAAATGGCTGGAGGTATTGGATAGAATAAACCGAGAGGCCATGGCCTCTAAACTAACAATTACACGTTACCACTTCATAGATCCAACAATTACCCCTTTAGAAAAGGTGAAGATCCGGGACTATCTCAACTTCTTGAGCCAAAAGCATGAAGACCAGCAATTTCACACCTGCTACACACCACGAGCAGAGCTCACTCAAGAAGAAAAATGGGAAATTATAAAGGAATCTCATGGATCTATTACGGCACAACATTTTGGGGAGAACAAAACTATTGAAAGAGCTAGAACTCTTGGAGAATGGAAAAATATGGAACAAGAAATCATCCACTACATCAAACGATGTCCCGTTTGTCAACTACAAAAAACGGTTAGAATTAAAAGACAATGTCCAGCAATTATTCCAGACACGCCTGTCAACCCCAACGATAAAATAGCCATGGACATTTTCGGACCTTTACCCTTGACACTTTCAGGAAACGAATATATTCTCAGCATCCAAGATATGCTCACAAAGTACTTAATCTTGATACCTCTTAAGAATGCGGCATCTGAAAGCATTATAGAAGGGTTATTCGATCACTACATATATCTATTCGGAGCACCAAAGAATATCTTAACAGATCAGGGACAAAACTTTGTATCTGAACTGGTACAGAATTTTGAAAATCTATTCAGGATTAAGCACATAAAAACCACAGTTTATCATCCACAAAGCAATGGAGCACTCGAAAGAGCCCACTCGACTATTAAAAATTTACTGAAAACCAGCATTGAAGATCATAGCACTGAATGGGATCAAAATTTAAAAATAATTTGTATGGCATACAATACTATGAAACATGAAGGCACCGGATACTCCCCCCTTTCAACTGACCTTTGGGAGAGATGCAAATTTGCCCTCGATGTTAAGCACCACGCCAAATGTCAGGTACGAGGAATTACTCAATCTATGGAAAAGAAAGCATGAACACTATCTCCAAAAGGCAAAAGAAAAAATAGAGATACAAAAAATCAAATACAAAAAGTTACAGGATTCAAAAATCTCTATACCACAAGGTATCTTCGAGCCTGGGGACCTGGTCAAGTTTATTAATAACCATCCAGAGAACAAACTTTCTCCCTCCTGGAAAGGCCCAGCAGTAATTACAGAGAGACAGGAGAACAATAATTACACAATCCTGTTTAACGACAAGCGAACTAGAATACATTCGAATCAACTGATGCCCTATTACCAATGATGTTTCAGATGATGGCCCTAATCTTATTATGGATATTGAAGATCATATCGGCTGAGGTCATCACAACTGACCTAACCGGGGTAACTATTTACTCGGAAGAATTAGGGCAGGCTCAACTCTATCATGACACCTGGAATATGATACTAGGAGTAGAGACCAACGAAATAGACGAGCGATATGAGTCATTGCAACACATTTTCGCATCCGTCTCGCATCAATGTGATGACTGTTTAGAACAATTTGAGCTGAATTTAATAAAATCAAGAATACAGCGTTTGAACAATCAGAGAAATCTTTTAAACCAACTTCTAGGCAAAACGCGAGCTAAAAGAGGGTTTTTTAACTTCATAGGCGATGTATCGAAAACACTTTTTGGTACTCTAAGTGAAAACGATATGAAATATATCAACGAAGAGCTAGATAAACTGTTCAATGACAACAAAGTCATGTCACAAAGTATTTCTAATCAAACTAAGATTATAAAAGTATTGTTGAATTCAGCCTCTACCGATTTTAAGACCCTTGAAATACACAGTCGAGAAAATAATAATCGCATCAATCAAATAGTTAACGGAACAAACAGAAATACAAAAAATATAGCCATCTCAAACCAAATGACGATTTGCATGATGATAGTTGATGAATTGGGTGAAGATATCAACTTACTGATAAATGCGATAAATGACGGAAAAAACGGAATAGTCCATCCTCAGCTCCTAACACCAGCAATCCTGATAATGGAGATGAAAGAATTCGAAGAAAAGTTCAACGTCAAATACACTATCCCTTTAAAACAGACAAACTTCCAGCATATCGTCGACGTCTCGACAGTCAACGTGGCTATCACAAAGAATAGATTTGTTTATTCCATCCACATTCCTATCCCAGAAACCGAAATATATGAAATTAAACACTTAATTCCTATTCCCAAACAAATTGGTTCAGTTTTCCTTGCCATAATTCCTGACTACGAATACTTATTGATGGGACAGGGGCACACTACATACGTACCTACAGATAGAACAATATTAGAACTATGTAAAAATTATGGTCAGATGAAAATTTGTAAACGAACGCAACCCACATATTTAATGTCAGAAACTAATAGCTGCGAGAATAGCATATTACGGATGAATGTAAAGACAATCAAGGATGAGTGCAAATATTCCCCCTTTAAAATTATGAACATCGCTTTTATACCACTTATGAATGGATACATTTTAATACCCCACGAACCACTAGAGGTTGATGCATTGTGTGAATCAGGTCATGATAAAATTAAAATCCAGGGCCCTACGAAGATTGTTAGTAAGGACAAATGTATATTGAACGGATTAAATATTATATTAAAATTAAGCTCTACCGACACAATAACAAGAGAAATAAGCTATAGGAAAAATATTTCATTACCATATACCGACAAACAATTAGATTCTATATAAGACAAGCTGATACCGTTGACACAAGAAATTAGGCCTCTGAATTTAAATAATTTAAAACAATCAGTCGACGACATCGAAAATGCAATAGATAAGGTCACTAGAGACAGAAGAACGCGAACCTGGACAGAACAGGCCACCAGTTGGCTGCAGTACTTAGGATATACAGCAATTGCTGCAATCATAGTTTTTATGTGTTACAAATGTGGAATCTTCGCCCGACTTCGTGAATGCATTCCTAAAAAGATTTGTATATTTTGCGTAAAAACCCAGGTCACCGCAACACCAACAGTGCATTACACTGTCGCTCCTACTGCACCTACTGCAGAGATAAAAGATGTAGATCGTAGAATTAAGACTACTAATGTTAAAATAAAATCTAGCAAAAAAGTTTAGAGACTAAACCTAATCTAAGAAGGGGATTGTAACAGGAATGTCAAAGGATCTTCTATCCTCCCCACTCTTCGAGTCCCAGAAGCAAGGGCCCGTTGCCACTGCTTCCCTTGTGCGGGGCAGTTAGTCCGTTTGGTACCCCTGACCAACAAAGATCTCTTACAATAAAGAAGTCCTGCGATATAGTTCAGGCACAATAAAAAGTATTTAAAGTGATTCTTCTGACCCGTTACACTATCTATTTCTTATCTTTCTTTCCTAGACTTAAAACAAACACGAGCGTCTAGCGAGGCAAGGCCCACGTCCGTACCCATCCAAGAGCGACCTCCTTCTTCACATGCATCCCTTTACTCACTTCCACCTTCATATGCTTCCCTTCACCTTAATTTATTTTAAATATTTATAAAATTGTATATTTTAATATGTATATAAATATTATAATTGGATAAGATTTTTCTCGCGTGGAAGATTTCAACGTTTTTTGCCTTGAAACTATGAACAATGATATTTAAATTATTCAAATTGACATGCAAATTTTAAGCACTTTTCAATGCAGACAATTTCATACTTCATAGGTTTGTGCATGTGTCCCAATTATTGACAACCCATAGCGTATTAAATTAATACATATCTTTTTCATCTTGAAGATTGCATTTAAACTTTGATTAACTCTTATCTCATTTCTCAAATGCAGTCATATTCTTTTGCTTTTTTAATTCATAATGGAAGCCAATCAAGTAAAATCATATCATTTCATTATTCATTTAAACATAATGTTAGAACTGCGAAGCCATAACTGCAACTTTTGGATAATGCGTCATACAGCCCTTTAAAAAATGTATCCTTATATGTACTATCATACAATTCCTAGAAATTCATTTTTTCACACCTGCTTATCTTCTATGATTAGACTTTAAACAAACACATGCGTCTAGCGTCTAGCGTCTAGCGAGATAAGACCCACGGGGGTGAAACCAAATGCAAATACGAGAGCATCAAAACCACCGTGATCGTTGAGCAACTGTTAAAAGTCGCTCAGTTGTTCAAGTAGTTTTGCATGGCCAGATTGGCGCGAGATTCAAATTGGTATATATATATATATTTTTTTTCTTTTTTTGCCATAAAAATAATGAAAGAAAAGGAGATAATTTGTCTTTTAAATAATAAAACATTTTTAAATTCTGAAATTATTTATTTATCAAGCCATAAGTGAACATTATTTATAATTTTTGAAACACTGCAATTAAACACTGCAAAACATGGAACATTTCGAATTAAACTATACGTACAGTGTCGAAAGAATATGAACATTATTATATTCGTTGTTCGACGTTTAATACAATTTTTTTTCCATTCTACAACCTTAACAAAAATCTGTCTATGAGTATCTTTAAAATTTTTGAACTACGACCCAAGCTGAGATCGAATCCAAAGAATTCGATCTTACTCAGCGGCCTTTGAGAGTCGAATTTTATGAAACCGATCTTGAATACTTTGAATGTAATTTGAAATATGCCGAATGAATTATTGAATTATAGGGCAGGTGCCAGGATAAGTATGTCAGTATGTTAGTATGTTAGTATATTACTGAAATACTCATTAGGCGTCTGATTTCAATATAATTAAATAATCTATTAGGCAGATGTAAAGTTTAAAATCCACAAATACTCTATATACAAAATTCGATTCTCAAAGGCCGCTTGTTCTATCCGATCTCAGCTTGGATCGATTTCGAAAAATTCGATTTGGAAGGCGCAGTAGATCGGATCGAATTTATTCGACTTCAAACATAGTCGATATTTATGATGAGAAGCATTAAACATCTGTGGCGATAAAAAACGCAATATTTCAAATTGAACTATACACACTTTATCGAAAGAATATGAACAATCCTATATTCATTGTTCGACGTATAATAAAACTTGTACATTTTACAATCTTGATCAATCTCTCTCTCTTTGAGTGTTTCAATTAAATCTTTGTAGAACAAAAACATGAAATATTTCAAGTTACACTATTTACATTGTATTGAAAGAATATTAACAATCGTATATTCCTTGTTCGACGTTTAATACAACTTTTTATACATTCTAAAATCTTAATAAATCTCTCTCCCTTTCAGTATCTTTTACGATATCTTTGAAATAAAATTTTAAACTCTGAAAGTACGTATTTGTTTAACACGTTAATGAACTTTAAAAGTCGTCATTTGTGAAAACTGTTTAAACATTACAATGCCTTTTTATTTATCAAGCTGAAATCGAATCCAAACAATTCGATCTTACTCAGCGGCCTTTGAGAGTCGAATTTTATGACACCGATCTTGAATACTTGGAATACTTTCGAAAAACATCATTTGGATATAATAAATTGTCCTTTTTTATAATTTTATAGATATTTATATAATATTAGATATATATATATATATATATATATATATATATATATATATAAATAAGTATATAAATATTTTGTATAAATTTATAAAATTAAGAAAAATAGCCACATTGTTGAATATAAAAACCTTTGAAGAAAAATGTTACTGAAATACTCATTAGGCGTCTGATTTCAATATAATTAAATAATCTATTACACAGATGTAAAGTTTAAAATCCACAAATACTCTATATACAAAATTCGACTCTTAAAGACCGCTGGTTCTATCCGATCTCAGCTTGGATCGATTTGGAATACGCAGTTACATTATTACTTAACGCCAGCGACCGGTCTATTTAATATTATCGATCAGGTTTCATTTGTATCTTTCGCTGTACATATTTTCGCGTCATGACTAGAACAATTTTAGTCGTCGATTCTACTTGAGCTATCGTATAACATTTTTAAGAAAGTTAAGCTTAATGGAATCGGTGGATACTAACTACAATACCTAAAACATTGTTCGCAAGGTGTACCTCTTCGGACGTCTGGCAACGTCATGTCGAAAATTGGGCTTGCGTTGGCTATTACAGATGCAGCATTTCCCCGTAAATAGATTAAAGACATTGTTGAACTGCGCACTGTTTGGTCTGTAAACATCCTGGTCCTTCAGCAGAGGTAAACACTGGAAGGAAATATAGTTAGATATCTTTGCTGTTTTTTCGAAAGATATCGTTATTAACTGACCCAAGTATCAAGATTGTAAACAAGATTTTTTTTCAATTGGCATGAATATTCAGCAAAATAATTAAATTTTTTAGTAGACAGTTTCATTTTTAACGAAAAAATTATGAATTTTCAATGCAAAAGGTAAAATTTCTGTTCAAATAGACAAATGTTCGACAAAACAGTTCAGTTTTCGACCCAAAAGAATAACTTTTTAACAAAATACTAGAATTTTCAACAAAATATTTAAATTTGTAACTGAATACTTGAATTTTCCAACTTCAAACACGAATTTCCCAGGTACAAAGATGCATTTTCAACCAAATAGTCGAATTTTAAAAGAAAAAATATCAAACTAAAACCAAAAACCGTTGAACTTTTAACACGAAAAATTAAGTTTTCAAGAAAAAGATGATTTCTTAACGAAGAATATAATAGTTCATATTTCAAACAGAAAAGGAACCTGAACAAAGTAGTTACATTTTCAACAAAGTAATTAAATTTTAATTAATTAGTTCAATTTTCAACCTTTGAGAATAAATTCTCGAACAAAACGACGAATTTTCAACCCAGAAGATTAATTTTCTACTTAATAAATTTTCACTGAAAAAATACATTTTTAACCAAAGAGATGAATTTTTAACAGAAAAGTTAATGTTCAACCAAACAGTTGCAGTTTTAAAGAAAAGAGACAATTTCAACCAAAAAAGATTAGCTTTCTACCCATAAAACCGAATTTTCAAGTAAAATAAATCAAGTTTAAACAAAAAATGGAAAAGTTAAATTTTTCGTTAAAAAATTAGTTTTAATCAACAAAAAAACGAATTTGTAATAAAATCGTGACATTTTAAACGAAAGAGTCAAACTTCAATTCAAATTTTCTTTTTTCAACAGAAAGAAAACGAATTTTCAACTCAAAGGATGAATCTTCAACAAAAAACATGATTTTTTAATCAAGTGGTTGTACTTTCAACATAGTAATTAAATTTTCTACCAAAAATGTGAATTCTCAATGAATAATGTAACATTAGACATTTTATTCAAAAGGGATGACTTTTGAATAAAATTGTTGAATTTGCAACCAAACATTAAAATTTTTATTTCACTTTACAATAGGAAAAATATTTAAACAAAAAAAATCACTTACTCTGTATTGTGACAAGAAATAACTCCTGTCTCGTGAATGACAAATGGATCATTGGGCGCAATTCGACAGCAAACGAATGTCCATAATCCAACCAAGCCGGGCCAAATAATCTGTCAAGGGCTGTTGCTTTTGCGAGATATCTCCGAGCTGGATCGCTTTTACCTTGAAGAAAATCACGAAAGTTAAAAAAGTTTAAGACAATTTGCGAGGGAGAATGAAGCTGGAAATGAATGAAAATGAATGTGGTAGTTTGGAAAATAACTTACTTAGCCTTGAGGTCTTCGTTATCGTCCCAGAGGCGTTTGGTGTCGATTTCGAGTTTCGCTCTTTCTCTGGCAGTGTCATCCAATAGTTTTCTCGCATCCGACAATTCGTGCTCATACATATAGACTTGATGTTCGAAACTTCTCGTGTGACGGTTTCTGGGAAGTCTGAACTTCGCGGGTCAACCGGGAGTTTTCGCCTTCTAGGTGACGAACTTTATCGATGTAGCAAGCCAGTCGATCATTGAGATTCTGCAGGTCTTGTTTTTCCTGAAGTTGTGAATAGCGTGCTGGACTAAGAGGAGATCCAGGGCGTTTGGTAATCGGGGTGCTCGTGCTCGGCATTGGTGATTGTAGCGAGGAAGACGTTGCGGCGGTTTTCTTACTTTTGGTTGACATTTTTTCTGACTAGTATTCACTAGCTTAGGTCACTGTCTGATACCGGTCACTCTTTTACACTAGTCGCACATCCACTTGATGAGATACAGACCCAAATACAAACTTTCACGGTTAGAACGCGCGCAACGGGACAAAGAGGAAGAGGGTTATGTTCGTCATATTATGATATGCCGGAACGCAACTACGCTGATCGTTCAGCAACTATATGAAAATAGTTCCTCAATGATCACAGCAGTTTTGCATGGCCAGAATGCCCCTCTTCACCCCCCTCGTGATGCTCCCCCTTGCCTTGCTGGTTTCACCCCCGTGATAAGACCTAGACAGCCGAGGAGTGTGGGGGGGGTGGCGGACTGGAGGCCCATAGTTGCCCTAAAGTAAAATCATATAATTTATCATTCTTTTCAGTATTAGCTTAGAACTGCGAAGCCATAACTCCAACTTTAGAATATTGCGTGATACAGACCTTTAAAAATGCATTAATCTTTATATCAACACACATTTCCTAGAAATTCTCGCTTCCGCCCCTTCTTATCTTCTATTAATAGACTTTAAACAAACACATGCGTCTAGCGAGATAAGACCCAGACACCCGAAGAGTGGGGGTAGGCGCCAGACGTCTGAGCAAACACCGAGGAGTGGGGGTATCTGACTGGCGGCCCATAGTTGCCCCTTACTACTAGCATCAGACCGGCAATCTGAAAGACCTGTTGTTCGAATCGCAGCGGGGCTAGAGATCATTTTTTTCACGATGCAAAAAATCAATGTTGAAAAATATTGATTTTACACCACTAGAAAAAAAAAATTACCATCATAATTATTACGTATTACCCTGGTCAAGAACCTTAGCATCAAAAATATCATTTAAACTTTCATGTTGGAAATTAAAAATCTTACAAGTATAAAGAATGACATTGGAATTCAAACTTGTAAGTATTGTGAAGAAAATAATCTCATATCTCCGTAGCTTAGTGATTTAGAGCATCAGACCGGAAATCTGAAAGACCTGGTTGTACTCCCAGCGGAGCTAGAGAGCATTTTTTAAATTTCAAAAAATCAATGTTGAAAAATGTTGATTTTACATCAGTAGACAAAAACATTAAAATCACAATAATTATTTTGTAGATGTAATTTAAGCCAAAATTCTTGTTAAATACAATGATATTGTAGCTTGTGTCCTTTTTACAAAAAGGTAATTTTTCATTTTTATAACAAGAGTTTATAAGAAATTTGTAGATTTTTTTCTAGTGGAACAACATTTGTCTTTTCTTTTTTTTTCTCCTGTCGTTTTTCCAAAAGTTTAATTTTTTTATCTTTAATTTTATTTCTCACGATTAAAAAAAAAATTACGCGTCCTATCAAAAAATGACATGACCAATTTGTAGATCTTTTTTGGATAAGCAACTTTTTTCATTCATTTTTTTCATCGTTTGTTCCATTTATCCAAAAATTGAATTTTTTATTTTTCATAGTTGTTCTTTACGAATAAACCCAAAACCACTTATCCTATCATAAAATAATTCATAACTAATTTGTAGCTCTTTTTTGGGTGAACAACTTTCGTCTCGTTATTTTTTGCGTAGCTTGTGTCGGCTGGTGCCGAAAATTCGATAACGAACATGGTTCGTTTCTCGAAGTCAAGGAGAACTGTCAGGCCTCGAGTGCGCAACAGAAACAATTGTCGAGAATATGAAGTTCCAGTATATACGGCACTTGTCATTTGCGACAATTGACTCTATTCCCCTACGAGCGTTTAGCGGAGCTATATTTGGTTTAATTCCGTAAGATTGACAAAGATGGTAATAAAGCACTTTTAGTGCCGCATTGTACCTTTGGATGTAGGCCGTTCCCGCATGAGTTGGACAACTAGATAGTATGTGTGATAGATGCTCGGGGTGTGCATGACAGGCTCTGCAGCTATCATCGGGAATATCTTGGCTCAAAATGTGGCAAAATGCTAGAGTGGAAATGACACCGTCTTGACATGCCAAAATGAAACCCTCCGTGCCCGACTTCAATCCGGATGATTTAAGGAAAGCATACGTTAGCTCATACGACATCGACTGATCCTCCACATTTTTGTGGAAGATGCCGTGCATCCTCTTGCCGAGCAGCTATTCGCGGAAGTTTTTCTCCTGTGCTTTCTTAATCCGGGCCTTTAGAAGTGAGTATTCAAGATGGAGCAGATTTGATGCATTTTGCTCATCCCTGGTATTTAAGTCAAGGCCGAGTGTCTCAGCAGCCTCCTCCGCTGCTTTGTACAGAAACGCCCCTTTGCCCGCTTCTTCATGTTTCCTGGCCATTTTAAGAAGAGGGTCTTGTCCATTTGCAACTATATAATGCTGTACCCAGAATAATCCTGTTGTGAAGACATTCAAGATTCAGTATTCCACGACCACCAAGGCTGTGTGAGATGTAAAGTCGCGGAACAGAAGACTTAAGGTGCATGCTTTTGTTCATGTGCAAAACCTTTCGCGTCCCGATATCAAGGGGTCTGAGCTCGTCCTTCGTCCATGGACCACTCCAAATGAATAGATTACTACCGTGATGGCAAGCATGTTCGTTGCAGATACTGTGTTCTTAGCCGACAGTTCGGAAGACCAAATCTGCCGGATGAGACGTTTGTATCTGCTTCGGAGAGTATCCTTTATAGATGTCAGGTCCTGAATGTGGCTCTGTGACACGCCCAGGTATGCATAGGTCTCTCCAGCGCTAAGGTATCGTATAGCGCTTCTATCGATGAGCTCCGGGTCTTCGGGGATGCCACTTAGTTTTCCATTCTTCAAATTAACCGTGGCGCATTTCTCTAACTCGAACTCAATTCCGATCTCTTGAATGTACCCTTTGACAATTTTTAGAGCTTGATGTAGCTTCTCTTTATTTCTAGCATAGATCTTGAGATCGTCCATGTAAAATACATGAGTGACCTTATGCTTTCGATATCCAGGTTTGCCACAGAGGTACCCTTCGGAATGATGAAGTGTGAGAGACAGTGGCAATAATGTGAGGCAAAAGAGAAGAGGGCTCATGGTGTCGCCCTGAAACACACCTCTGTGAAAGGTGACACTGTTAGTGATCACACGATGTTTTCCAGATGAGATAGTAAATCTGGTTTTCCAAAGCGGCATTATTCTCTCTATGCACCTCACTATGTGTGGATGAACCTTCAAGCTTTCCAACAGACAGATGATAAGTCTATGGGAGGTTGAATCGAAAGCTTTCCGGTAATCAATCCAGGCCATCGATAGGGATCGCTGATAGGATGCTGCGTCTTTACAAACACATCTATCGATGAGCAGGTTCTTCCGACATCCTGCTGCGCCTTTCTTTGAGCCGCGTTGTTCATACATCTCTCGCCACACAGGTCCAATTAT
>CAKNXH010057712.1:0-15967 GCA_932178445.1 Andricus quercusramuli
CTATCAATAAATGCGCCTTGTGACCATTTATAAATACAAAGTAATCGCTTTTCTTTCTACTCGTCTTGAAATTAAATAAGTGGTTATATTCAGTCACAAGTAATTGTCAATCCATATAACTTTTTTTTAATAAAAAAATGTTATAAAGAAATGCATCACTTGGACGTTTATAGACAAACAGTAATAGTTTCTCTTTCTCATCGTCTTGAAATTGTAAAAGTGGTGATGTTTAGTGATCAAGAATTGTCAATCGATAATATTTGCTTTTTTTTCTATAGACAAGTACACACTTTGGGCATTTAGAGATAGAAAGTGACCGTTTTTCTCTGTACTCGTCTTGAAATCACATGAGTGCTGATATTTGCTGACAAAATATTGTCAATCCATATTATTTGTTTATGTCATAAAAAAATTTTAATAAAAAAAATGCATAGTTGGACCACTTATTAAAGTGGAGCCAGAATGTATTTCAAATGGATCATGAAATTATTGCTTCAGCTAATTCTTCGAGAACATGAAAAAACATTTCCAGCGATATCGTTTGGAGGCAATGATGACAAACGATCACTTTCTACGTATGAATGGTCAAACTGTGCATTTCTTCATAAACTTTCTTCATAAGAAAACCAAATAATATTGATTCATATTATTCTCATCCTAATCACTCAATAATATCAGTCATATAATTTAAAAGGACTAAGAAAGAAAAACGATTACTTTCTGCCAAACAGCCCCTAAACTATGCATTTTTTAAACATAATTTGTTTATAAGATAAACAAATTATACTGGACAACAAATTTTCATGATCAAACATGATCCCGTTGCTAATACACTGAGAAACCCTTGCTTGTATTTCTTGTTAAAAATCACACTAGATTTTACTATCTGAACTTTGCAATGAGGGGCAAAAAGCAAATTTTAATAATATTTACTAACCTCAATAGTAACTCGTAGCTACTTAAAAAGATGTTGCCATACGTCAATATTTCCTTATTTTATGAACGAATCATGTTTATATCCTTTTAGTAGGAGGTAGATAGAAAATAACAGTAACCAATTAATTGTTCTCCCAGAAATAATTCTCATCAAGAATATCACGTTGTACAGTGTTTCCTTCTTTTTTTCTTGAAATTCCCCTTTTTCCGCCTATGCATTCGCAAATAAGTTTCCCTTCTTCCCCCTTTTCGCTTCAAATATACAATATCTGAAAGTACAATATTTGAATTACACGAAAAATTATCTGAAATTAGTGAATGTATTCATTGAGTAATAATTAAAGCAATTGTAGCACAAAATTATATGGATTGACAATTCCTTGTGACAGAATATCACTACTTATGTAGTTTGAAGAGGAGTAGAAAGAAAAACAATTACTTTCTATTCATAAATGGTCACAAGACGCATTTATTGATAACATTTATTTCCAACAAAACCAAACAATAACGAAAACATCACCACTTGCGTAACTTGAAGATGACTGTAAAAAAAACTATAACTTTCTGTCTATAAATGAGCAGACTATGCATTTGTTTATAACAAAAAGTAATATCGACTGGTAATTCCTTGTGACTGAATATCACCACGTATGTAATTTGAGGACGAGTAGAAAGAAAAGCGCCCACTTTCTATTTATAAATGGTCAAAAGATGCATTTATTGATAGAATTGATTGGAAACAAAAACAAATGATATCGGTGGAGAATTCTCCGTCAAAAAACATCACCACTTGCGTAACGTGAAGATGATTTTAAAATAAACTATTACTTTCTGCCTATAAACGACCAAACTATGAATATCACCACTTATGTAATTTGAAGACGAGTAGAAAGAAAAACGATTACTTTCTATTTATAAATGGTCAAAAGATGCATTTATTGATAGAATTTATTCCAAACAAAGACAAATAATAATAAAAACATCACCACTTGCGTAACGTGAAGATGATTTAAAAAAAGTATTACTTTCTGCCTATAAACGACCAAACTATGTATTTGTTTATAAAATTTGTTTGAAAAAAAGGAATATCGATTGGTAATTCCTTGTCACTACATATCACCACTTATGTAATCAAAAGATGCATTTATTGATAGGATTGATTGGAAAGAAAAACAAATGATATCGACCGAGAAGTCTCCGTCAAAAAACATCACCACTTGCGTAACTTGAAGATGATTAAAAAAACTATTACTTTCTGCCTGTAAACGACCAAACTATGCATTTGTTTATAAAATTAATAAAAAAAAAAGTGATATCGATTGAAAATTCTTTGTCACGTAATATCACCACTTATGTAATTTGAAGACCTGTAGAAAGAAAAACGAACACTTTCTATCTCTAAATGGTCAAAAGATGCATGTCCTTATACAATATGTTTATAACAAAAACCAATAATAGCGATTGACAATTCTTGATCACTAAACATCACCACTTTTACAATTTCAAGACGATGAGAAAGAGAAACTATTACTGTCTGTCTATAAACGTCCAAGTGATGCATTTCTTTATAACATTTTTTTATTAAAAAAAAGTTATATGGATTGACAATTAATTGTGACTGAATATCACCACTTATTTAATTTCAAGACGAGTAGAAAGAAAAACGATTACTTTGTATTTATAAATGGTCACAAGGCGCATTTATTGATAGAATTTATTTCCAACAAAATCAAACAATAACGAAAACATCACCACTTGCGTAACGTGAAGGTGATTGTAAAAAGAACTATAACTTTCTGTCTATAAACGACCAGACTATGCATTTGTTTATAACAAAAAGTAATATCGACTGGTAATTCCTTGTGACTGAATATCACCACGTATGTAATTTGAGGACGAGTAGAAAGAAAAACGCCCACTTTTTATTTATAAATGGTCAAAAGATGCATTTATTGATAGAATTGATTGGAAACAAAAACAAATGATATCGGTGGAGAATTCTCCGTCAAAAAACATCACCACTTGCGTAACGTGAAGGTGATTTAAAAAAAAACTATTACTTTCTGCCTGTAAACGACCAAACTATGCATTTGTTTATAAAATTTGTTTAAAAAAAGGTAATATCGATTGGCAATTCCTTGTCACTACATATCACCACTTATGTAAGTTGAAGACGAGTAGAACGAAAAACGATCACTTTCTATTTATAAATGGTCAAAAGATTCATTTATTGATAGAATTGATTGGAAACAAAAACAAATGATATCGGTGGAGAATTCTGCGTCAAAAAGCATCACCACATGCGTAACTTGAAGATGATTAAAAAAAAAAACTATTACTTTCCGCCTGTAAACGACCAAACTATGCATTTGTTTATAAAATTAATAAAAAAAAAGTGATATCGATTGACAATTCTTTGTCAGGTCATATCACCACTTATGTAATTTGAAGACGTGTAGAAAGAAAAATGAACACTTTCTATCAGTAAATAGTCAAAAGATGCATTTCCTTATGAAATTTGTTTATAACAAAAACCAATAACATCGATTGACAAGTCTTCGTCAATAAACATCACCACTTGTGTAACTTGATGATGATTGGAAAAAAAGTATTACTTTCTGTCTATAAATTACCAAACTATGCATTTGTTTATAAAATTTGTTTAGAAAATAAACAAATAATATGAAATGACCAATGTTAATAATAACATATTACCACTCATATAATTTAAAGTTACCAAAAAAGAAAAACGATTACTTTCTGCCAATGAACACCTCAACTATGAATTTATTCACATAATTTGTTTATAAAACGGACAAATTATACCATACAACAAATTTTCATGATAA
Organism: Andricus quercusramuli; assembly: GCA_932178445.1. Lineage (NCBI taxonomy): Eukaryota > Metazoa > Arthropoda > Insecta > Hymenoptera > Cynipidae > Andricus > Andricus quercusramuli. Next base: position 3,786 of record CAKNXH010057712.1, read on the forward strand.
AAAATGATCGAGTTGATAAAATGAAGCAATTTCAAGTTACGAAGATACTTTGAAGCAAAATTTGCGATATGTTTACATTTTTTTAATATCACTTGTTGATAACAATTAGAATCGATGAATCGAATTGAATATTCAATAGATTGATTAATCATCCTTGACTCTGGTTTTTTTTCGATGAAGACCAAAGTAAATCACCCACCGATAATGAATACTGTGACAATATCGAAAGTAATGTCGAATAAAATGCAACATTACCAAAACTCCCAACAAAAATTGAACGGGTGAACCGATTTTTTTCTATCTTTTTTTAATCGTCTCGTAATTATGTAATGAACCCAATGCAGCATATAAAAATTCAATTTATGCATATTTTAATAATTATCAATTTCGTTCAAGCGGCTCGAATCGTCTCAGGATGCAACAATGGAAAGAGCGGAAGATTTACGAGCGACCTCCTGGGTTCAGCATGCTCGAAAACCGTCACGGTGAATTACCGTAAATTCTGTATGCTTTGGAGAGCGCCTGTTTTAGGTTCAACGGGGGTACTTTCCCGGTGGCAGATTGCTCGTTTATAGGCGCAAAAATAAAACATATTTTCGATTAATTAAAAAAACACAAAAACAAGACCATTTAAACAAAAAAAAAGCAATAATGTTAGGCACTATACCCTTCAGATTATGTGGTTCAAATCTTACATTGAACAATTCATCCGTTTAGCGGGATTAATGTCAGAACGAATACATGGGCTAAAAACTAGGCTCGACGAAGCGCCTTAATATGGGGAGTCGTGCCTGATTCAAATGAAACCATGGCTGAAAAGTGTAACGCAAGCCTCTGACACATGCGCTGTGTCTTATGTCACAGACCGGAGGCTTCCTTCTCTTCATCCACCGAAAGGAGCCCTTCAGTCTCTCTCCCTCTTTCCCTGCCCCTCTCTCTCTCTTTCATTCTCTTGAATAATAATAATAATAATGGTTAAAACAATTGTAAAGCATTTACAAACATTGGAAAATATGTGCCTAATTGGGAAAAAAGAAACGATTTTCAATATTTCTCTTATAATTTTTGAGTACTTAGATGTATAATAATAATAAGTGTTTATTTTTGAATATTTAATTTATAATGTCTTATTTTCAATGAACAGTAAAATATTGTTGAATATTGAAACAAAAATTTATTTAATTAAAAATTTTCACCTTGAATGCTTAAGAAATAGAGTAGGTTAGAATGAAAGAATATTTACATAGAATATGAAATTGAATAAAAGTATTTCATTATGAACATATTATTTGAAATTTTTTTGAAAATTGAAAGCAGATGTTTAACTTTCAATCGGACGCATACATTTCTTTAATTACTAAGGCTTTCGAACTGATGTAGTTCAATTTTTAACGAAAAAATGTAAAATTATTTAATTATGAACAGATTCAGAATCGTTTTGTAAAATCAATTTTATTATTATTCAATTGTTAATAGTCGAACTATAGTTCAATTTTAAAACTGAATAATAAATTTGCATTTGCATTTTCAAATTTCTTAAATAAAAAATGTACGTACTTTTATCACCTTTCATGCAATAATTGAGAGAAAATCTACCGATTATTATTATTAAAACTAGGGTTCAACCTATTGGAAAATAGATATCCAGAAACTGTTGCATGACATTACGTATAAGAGAAAATACATTTTTTGTAACGCACGCACGAAATGTTCGCTTTTCGAGGCAGGTATTGCGTGCGGGAAGTGATCAATTCCAAATCCGTGGTAAAAAGCAGTTATAAAAAGACTTTTTCTAGCTGCTGCGCTTGCGCTCTTTGAGCAAGATTACCTTTCCTAGCTGCTGCGCTTGCGCAGTTCCAGCCAGATTACTTTTTCTTGCTGTTGCGCTTGCAAATTTCGATTCAGATTTACTTTCCAGGACTGCCGGAATAATATTCTCACTTCATTATGATTTGACGCTTGAGAGACTGATTGTGAGTAGTGAAAAGTGATTGGACAAACTCTAAGTGATAAGTTACCATAAATGACTGATAAATTACCATCAATTACCGATAAATTACCGAAAATTTAAGAAATTGTTGGATACCTGAAATTTCCGGAAATTTATCTATTTTCCATAAATTTCCGGAAATCTGGGAAATTGATAAATTTTCTATAAATTTCCGGAAATTTGGGAAATTCAGCAATTTTCCATAAATTTCCGGAAATTTTCATATTTTTTCCAAAAAGCTTTGGCTACCTGAAATTTCTGGTAATTTAGCAATTTTTCATAAATTACCGGAAATTAAGCACAAAATGTATTGAAAAAAGGTCTCGGTGGATTTTGATAATTTTTTGATATTTTGTAGGTCATGGATCCGCGAACAAAAAATCCTTCTGACAAAACCCCGAAAAATGGACAGATTTTCGTCTGCACCGCGCCAAAGGGACCCTTTGGAGTAGCATGCATGCCACGTAGAGGCTACTGGAACTACACTCACTGAAAACACTTAGCACTTTATAACTTTGACATTTTGTAAATCATGACCCCGCGAATAAAAAATTCTTCTGACAAAACCCCGAAAAAGGGACAGATTTTCGTCTGCTCCGCGCCAAAGGGACCCTCTGGAGTAGCATGCACGCCACATAGAGGCTATTGGTCCTACGCTCACTGGCAACACTTAGCACTTTGTAACTGTGACATTTTGTAGATCATGACCCCGCGAATAAAAAATCCTTGTGACAAAACCTTGAAAAAGGGACAGATTTTCGTCTGTGTCGCGCCAAAGAGAACCTTTGGAGTGGCATACACCCCACATAAAGGATATTGGCGCTAAGCTCACTGGAAACACTAAGCACTTTGTAACTGTGACATTTTCTGGACCATGGCCCCGCGAACAAAAAGTCCCTCTGACAGAACCCCGAAAAATGGACAGATTTTCGTCTGCACCGCGCTAAAGGCTATCTTGGAGGCAGCACCAAAGTTCCATTTTACATAGTATGAAGAAAAAGAAGTGATAATTGTTTGGCGGAAAACTCACAGATCATGCGCACTAGGCTGTCCAACTGACATTCGTGGCTTCGAACCTGCTGATCAATTATATTATTTCAGAACCTCTAGAAATGGCTAGAGGGGGGAGCACCAAATACAGTGAACGCTCGCTATATGTCGGTTAGCCGGTTTTTTATGACGTCAGTGAATCTGCTGTTCGTCGGATTCGAAGATACATCTCTCTCAGAGACGTATACCCAGTATGAGCATAAAAGGGGGACATAGATACAGAATACAGAATTACGTGCAGCAGGCAACAGTACTGATTACGGATGTGATATAGCGAAAAGTGGTATCGTGGAAGGGGGCAACATGTAGCGAGTCCGACATATAGCGAGCTTTGACTGTATTGCTCCTATTGCATGGGTTCCCATAAAGTATGCTTGGTCTACCGCCGGTACTCGATTTTTTCAGCGAACCGTTGAACACCCAGTGAAGGTCCATGCTTGAGGATGCTTCTCTGAGCGCGGTTTTGGGTGTTTAGAGCTCTTTACCGAGAATCTGAATGCTCAGAAAATGCTCAAAATATATAAATGTGGTCTTCTGTAGTCTGCTAAGAAGATGTTTGGGGTTGGTACTGGAGATTGGATCTTGCAAGAAGATAACGACCCCAAACAACGAAACCGTCTCTGCACCGCCTGGAAAGCAGAAAATGGCATCACAACTTTGAACTGGCCACCACAATCCCCCGATGCGAATCCCATCGAAAATGTCTGGAGTATGGTGAAGAGAAAGCTTGCGGGAAAACGTGTTGTCAACCTGAAACAGCTCTCGCGAAAAAGCAAGAAGTTATGACATTCATTACCCACGGAATATGCTGAAAAATTGCTAGAAAGCATGCCGAAAAAGTGCCAGACCATTCTGGATAATGATGGAGACTGGACAATGTACTAGGTTAGTGCGCCGTAGTTCTTCGAATGTACTTTTATTCGAAAAAAAAACTTCAAAAAATCTCAAATAGTTTAAAAAAAACGAGGAACGTTTCTTGTTGAACAAACGGTATAGTGAGCTTTGACTGTATTGTTCCTTTTGCATATTCAAATAGTTTTTAGGAAAATCTAATTCAAAATAGTGAAGCTCAAGAAGGTCAGTTTAGTTTGGGTTTTGTTGTTCTGGTCTGTGAGCAGCGTCAATGATCACATTGTGAAGCGATAGCCAATATCATAGCCAATGTACCAAATACGGCAGCAACATGTGCACATGAGCCAAGGGTTCGTGCGCCAGATTGGCACGTACAATAGTAGCCTTGGATAGGATCAGGGTCATTGTCATCTTGATCGTCATGTTCCATGTCTTCAATGGGCACATACGCCATCCAAAGTTGATATTTGGTCGCATTATGAAATCGTGAGAAAACTCTCACTCTTATCAGTCCTGGCTCTGGGATCATCTGCGCATGACGCAAGACTTCCAATTGAAGCTCCTCCTGCTCCTCTCTTTGCAGCTTATCTTGGATGTATCCTGGAGCTAAGATGATCTGATAAACTCCAACAGTCAAATCTCTTAAAAATTGCAACGTTAAACGTGGAAAGTCTTGCACATGCTGAGAGCTCAAGTGCATCCATCTCTGAGCATTTCTGGCTTGCAGGTTTTCCTCTTCTACGAGCGCTTGAACAACGTTCACCTCCCGAGCTCTCTGTAGCAATTCTCTGGCCAGTTCTGCATTCACACCTTGCATCTCAATTGGTGCATGGTACCTGTTTATTATAGCACCAGCAATTCGATAAAAATCGCCGATATTGTGAAGATGCGGAACGCGTATGACTTGAGCGAAGAACTTGAAAATGGATTTAATGTGACCATTCCTAGCCTCAACAATCCATCTTGTTTTTGTCAACAATCTCGATTCATTTGCTTCTTCAGTCAATAGTTGACGTTGCCCTCGTTGAAGTAGCGTGGGCATTTTCCAGTAAATACCAAGGTTTCGAAATAGCTCTGTAGCATCTCGATAACCTCTGTTAACCACAATAATCGATCCTTCAGGAAACCATTCTCTCATCCTATCTTCGTTTCTTTCAAACTCATTTTGAAGCATAGCAGCATCATTGTTTCTGCTGTCCGAGAAATATGGTCCATGAATGTCGAGTATATATCCATTTGGTGACACTATCAGGGCAGGTTTCATTAAGCGGTGTCCTTTATGCAGACAATATGACTGTCGCAAAGTGCGGAAGTTGCTACTCTTTTCGATGTAAATATAGGTACCGTCAATGTACGCGATCACTCTTGGAATATTTGGATTCGAATTGTACAGCTCATTTGCAAAGTCGGTCACATGTCGTTCGATATATTCCTCTGGCGTAATCAAATCAAAGCCAATATTGCCAGGTACGAATCGTAGCATCAAGGGCTGTCTAGCAGTGGCGACAGCGAGACTTACAGCTTGTCGGCTTGAATACTGGAACATCAACTTCAAGAAGTCATCGGTAATTCCTTTTCGCAACTTGCACGAGAACATTAGAAGGTCCTTTTTTGTTACGTACCTCTGACCACCTTGACAGGGTACTGGATCTCAAAACGTTAAAAGTTTAAGAAACTGTTCCTTTGTGATAGGAGAAATAGAGTGAAATTCTTCATCTGTAAAACTGTGTTCGTCATCAAATCTCGTTGAATTCATTGCCACGCTGCGAAGTCCCTGCAAAAAAAGATGAAGTTGCTGACCGGGTATAATGTGTGATCTGTTAACGAAGAGTAAGCCAGGCAATGACGGCGATAAAATGAAGCCTCGATCATCTAAGTGATGTTGGCAAGATCTCACATCTTCTGGAATATAAATATTCAGTGATACAAAAACATTGATTCTGCATTCAACTGAAAGCCTGTGTATATCACTTATACCATTACAGATCACGTAACTATGATTCGCAGTTTGTGCCAATACGTTTAATCTTAGGCAAGCGGGATCACGTTCCATTAACAATATTTCATTAAGAATGGACTGATTGCAATTAACGCATAGTCTCGTTTGTACAGTTACGATAAGCCCTGCTAAGTTATAAATGCGTCACGTCGACGAATTGCAAGTTGGCGGGCAGCAGCATGTTCATCCCTATCTATTCGCGCCATTTGTTGTGGAGCAAAAAGCCTTTCGCAAACATAACAGGACAAACGGTTCCTAAACGCCATTGCGAAATGATTGTACTGTACAAAAGCTTAATCCTGCATTAAGAAAACTTGAAAAAAATAAGGAATTCTATTCCGCAATACTGGTACTGAATCGCTTTGATGGAAATGACAGAACTATTGGCGAGTCGGGAAATCACTGAACAAACACTCAAAGCACTGAAGGTGACGTTAGTTTTAATTGACGGATTTAACTGCCCGATCCGTGCACAAGAAGCACTGGACTTGAACCGACGCAACACCCGGTAACTGGCCACACTCGCCCACATCTTGATGAATATTGAAAAGCCAGAAAAAGGGTACAAAACCTCAACAAGGGAGCTTCACACCACCACCCGACTCCCCACTCCCACCAAAGGGAAAGCGCCTGAAACTCAAAGAACAGAGAGAGACCTTCAAGGAGAAAGAGCATTGGGCCAAAACCATTTTATTAACAATGAAACCTTGAAGGTCACTCATCCAAGAATAACAACATCAAATAAATTATTAACACATATATAAGAACAACATAACCTGAAACTTCAGTTTGAGGTCAGCTCTGAAGAAGTGAACTGCAAAATTTTAAACATGCCTATTTTTATGTATATTCTATTTAGTTGATATAGAATGATTTTCATTTAAATATCCGTAACATCATATATCAAGTTAAAGAGCGGAAAAGGAAACCGGTACAAATATAGTACTCACCAAAATTCAACAAGTAGGTAATTGACAACAACCTATAAAAAAAGGGTTAGTGTTAAGAATTTATTTGGGCAGTTTGGTCTTCTAGAAGGAAGCTACTAGATCCAATTTATAAAAATCTGAACGTAACATTTTTAAGACTAAATTTTGTAAAACGTACAATGATCCTGATGATTTTTTATTCTTTCTTAATGAAATAATCAATCTATAATAATGATGGATTAGTTCTTCAACAAAAATTATTGTTCGTTAGTTAAACTTGGATTCTCAAACAGGTTCGAATAATAACATTGTTGCCGTTAAAAAAAAAAACTTCTTTAAGTCTTACCCCTTAAATTTGAAGGTCTTACACTCTAAAATTTTGATTTAAATGAAAAAAATACATTTAGTCTTTTTTCGTTTAATAGTTATTTGTGATACAAGTGCGTAAAATAGGTGATTGTGTGCGAGTGCGAATTTTGCAGCATAAGTCGGAACGGCAGGCGAATGATGCAGTCACACGAGTTACCAATCACCTACGCGCACGTGTATCACACGCTATTTTTTGCAACGCCCGTCCAAAAAAGTTGTGAGGAGGTGGTAACGAAAAATACTAATCCTATATTGCATAGAGTTAAGCAAAGAAATAAAAAGAAAAAAATTTTTTTGTTGTTTGAAAAAAATATTCTGAAAAAAAAATTTTGTTGAAAAAAATTTTCAAGCAAAAAAATTTTGTGAAAAAAATTGTTCAAAAAAAATTTGTTTAAAAAAAAAATTTGGAGAAAAAAATTTTCGAAAAAAAAATTGGGTGAAAACAAATTTTGAAAAAAAAATTTGTTAAAAATTTTTTTTTTTTTAAATTATTAAAAAAAAGTTGGCGTTTATGCTTTGCCCCGGGGGGGGGGGCTAGAAACCCTAAAAATCAAACTTCAATCATTAAAACACTTGTTCAAGTTGAATGTAAAATTATTTCAAGAAGATACCAACACCAGTGTCTAAAGTTACCTATGCCAGTGTCTAAAGTACCTCATCTCGAATGTGCGCATGCGCAGCTTTTTCACCAGTGTCTAAAGTAAGCCATCTTCAAACTGCGCATGCGCGAAGTTTCTTTCACGCACAGTCTGCTCAAATAAGGTCCTTTAGGCACCATTTAGAAGCATGCAAACGTCAACTTTGGAGGTGGGTGTTGCAAAAAAATTATTTTAGGACGTTATTTTTGAAACTATAAGTTTTAGCCACATGATTAATTACGAAAAAAGATGTTGTTAGTTTTCATTCAATGAATGATTTTACCAGAATATTGTTTCTTTCCTGTTTCAATTTCCAGTTTTGCATATCACACAACTTTAAAGTCTTACGAAATTTCAAAAAAATATTACATTAAAAAATAGGCACATTTGGGCATTGCGGCAGAAGTTTAACTTATTTTCTTCTCGTTCGGTAAGGAAGAATATCCGCTGTTGGTAACTTCTTATATTTTTTCTTTATTCATTAAATTTTTTCTTCAACATTTCGAGCCAAATGTTGTATACAACCGCAGATTACCGTTTCCTGATGCTTCCCCCAAAGCTTCAACTCGATATCTCATTTTGTGTGGACATGAGTTGTTTAACAAAAAATGCCGATATTGCTCCGGTTTTAGCTTCTTCAAAAAATTTTTTTTCTAAATTTCGAGCCAACTGTCTTGTCCACTATCTGTTAATCAAAGCAAATACTTCATAATACACGGAATATCATCTTAATATTGGAAAATTGTGCAAAATAGAATTTAGACACAGTGCCTCTAAATGCCTGTATGTCCCCATCTATTGTACAATTAGCCCAGATTAATCCAGATCCATCAACGCATTTTTTTCATTCGAAACAAATCACGAAGATAAAAAAGAATTTGATCATTTGCATATGTGCGTTTGACCTGTCTTCATACCGCGTGATCCAATCGCGACTATTATTTCTTTCTCGCTCATGCCAGCTATTATCAACCCACTCTATATATTTCGATTAGAGATCAGAGCAGAGCGATCAAAGCTGCTAAAAACATAACCTGATAATACACATGAAATTGCGCGAAACCTACTAGTCCTCGATTTGTAGCTCTGATCTTGATTCTAAAGTACAGGCGTCGAATACTAATCCAACTGATAGTTGAAGAGAGAATGTGGCTTCCGATTTCGAGAAGTTCCTTTCGATATAATCGCAACCTCTTTTTATGATAGAAAAAAAAGTTTTCAGTGTATTCGGTTGTTGCAGATGAAATGGCTATTTTTGATTTTATAATAAAATCAGAAATGGTGATTTCATCTTCAACAACCTAACATGATCCCATTCTCGTTATTAATAAACATTTATTTCTTTACTTATTTGCGAAAATTTGAGACTGTTTTTTTACATCATGGTGTAAGAAATATATGATTTTCCTGACAAGTCTTAAGTTTTAAGAAATAATTTTTTTATTTTCCCATTCGCTTACTGATATAATACTCTCAAATAAGTTTAATTGTGTTTATCAATGTTAAACGTCACTTAAATTAGAGTTGACAAATATTGGGGTCTTTCCATTTTATTTTGCCGATTTCAGTTGCGATCTAATCTATAAGAATTTTGCTTAGATAGATAGACGTTTATTTTTCAGCTTGCTGGCCTTAAAAAATTGACTTGCTCAAACTTCCACTTTTTACAGAATTTTCTTTAAACTAACCCTTGGAAACGAACATCCATCCATACCTTATCTCTACGACCACACACTCGTATCGTCTTGCGTTCCTCGCTTCGCCTCGCGTCGCTCGCATGTCCCTACTTTCTCGAATTACCTCGCATTGCCAAACTCTGCTTCCGCGGCTAATACCTAATACTTATCTACTATTTACAATATTTACAGATTACTTAAATCTACTTCCTCTTCTATTTACAATCTTTCCTTATCCATTCCTCTTCCCCCTTCCTTCTCTTCTTCTCCATCTTACCCAACACTCCCTTCACCCATGCGCCTGCCCTTTTGTCCCCCTTTTCATGCTTATCTCACTCCTTTCCACCTCTACGCACTGCTCCAACCAGTGCTCCACTCTTGCATCCCCCTTCTCACCGAGAGAGCCAGAACTTATTAGAACCCTCCATGCACCCACATCTCATCCTCGCTATAAGCTCCTGACTTCCTATCTCTCCTTTCTGACTAAAATATTGCGCTCTCGCCCTTGGCATAATCCACACATAGTTCCCGTTTAACCTTGACTCTCTCATTCTCTCTTCCCCTTCTGTCTTCTTTCTCTCCATGCCGTTTTTCTTAACCAACTCATATACCTTCCTTTCTTCCTCGTGCATCCTTCTCACTTCATCGATCTGCAGTCCATTCGTTCTAAAGTGCCTTTTCTTTTCAACTTCCATCTTCCCATCCCATCCCCTCTCCTGTTCTCCTTCTCCCACCTCGCTGTCAATTTCACTACTAGCACTTCCAGCACTCTCACTGCCCACCTCCCGCTTTGTCGCCGGTAACTGAGACCTCTCCATGCAGTACCCTCCGCAATCGACAGATGTCTTTGAAGAGTACTGCCGTCTATCGCCGCCAAATTTTCCCTTTATTTCCCTTTTTTTCTTTTTTCAATTCCTCACAGCCCCTGCAGACACCCCTTTCTCTCCCTTAACATCCCCAACTCTGCGAGAACCACCCTTGACCCCTCGATGGCCCAAGACTCCTGACCACAAACTCTCCCAATTCCTTGCCAATATGCAAGTCTAAAAATTGTGCTTCTTAATTAATAAAATTCAATGAACTCAAATGAAACCCGGTGAACTTCTTTATCACATAATTGTATGAAATACCTTCGTTTTATTCAGAAATTTTATTTTTAACATGCAAATGTACAACAAAAATGAAACATTTATGTGCATTATGTAATAGAGAAAAACTCAATTTCTACAAAGTAAAATTGAATTGAATCTACTCAGTTGTATTCAGAAATCTTCAAATCTTCATTCAACATGCGCAAACCTAACTTTATTGTGAAATAATGAAAAAATGATGTTTCAAGAACTATTAAAACGTAACCATTTTTCAGCACTTTCGTAGTCTTATTAAAATCGTTGTGCTTACAAGGAAAGACTTTTAGCTTGGAAGTTCGACAAAAATGTGATCGAATTTTAATATTGTACTTTTCTATAATGCGGATATTCGTGATCGATTGCGAAAATTAACATAGTAATTATTAAACATTGTTAGCATATTCCAGTTGTTACACTGGTCCTTAACTCGGTGTAAGAATGTGTTTAAATCTTTTTTTTTGTTCTAAGCTATTATTCTAAGCTAAGTTATTATAAGCTACTTCTAAGCTACTCATGTACTGGCAAGTCGAACCGGTCAATCCGTACATGTGCTGGCACATAGAGTGTTATCGTGCGGGCATTTTATTATATGGGTATACTCCCATTTTGTGTCATCTGGAGTATAAATATGCAAAAATAATGCTATAGTAATTATCATATTTTATTTTACAGACTTTGAAGGTTGTGTACAGCATTTTGAATCCTTGTTCAGGATATGCAAAATGGTGATTTATGGCGTCTATATTGTTTCAAAATCTGGTGGATTGATTTTTAATCATGATCATAACGTGCCGAAAGTAGAAACAGAAAAAGTATTTAATTTTCCACTCGATATTAAATTATCTTATGAAAATAAGAAGACTGTTGTTGTCTTTGGCCAACGAGATGGGATAAATGGTAAGTTTAGTGATCCTGTGGACATACCTATATTATTTGCAATCATTTAAGGTCCTTCTGTGACAGCCGCGGTCGTACATGAATGTTTGAAAACTCCAGAAGTGGGGGCATTGAAATGACGAATCGCGAAAGATAACAGTTTGATTATGGTAGCGGGAAGTATTGGGTTTATTTATTTATTTATTACGATACTGGAAGTTTCCAGACCTGTATGCATGGCCGTGGTTGCAGCTCAGAAATTAGAATTTTTTCTAATTCTGAAATAACTTTCCGAGCAGTTCAGGAGAATTTCTGCAAGGAGGTGACCACTGACCAGCCTACATTTCTATGTACCTTTCATGCTGCCTGATGCTCTCGTTTTTCCCCATATGAAATTATCGCATCTCAAAATAAAGTTACGCCTTTTACTGCAATAATTTGAAAACTTTTAAAACTTTGAAATTAAAAGAACGGATTGACAAGCAAATTCAAGACGTGCGTCCTTCTTTGAACGATGTTAACGGAAAAAAGGTGCCTTATCTCATCATGTATTGTTTATAATGATAGATAGAAAGGTTTGCAATGCAATGTGAAAAGACGGTCAGTTACCGCTGAACGCGTTCAGCGAGCCCCACTCGGTCGAGGCAAAAGCCACGTGAGTCGAAGTGGCCAA
>CAKNXH010057712.1:15977-50141 GCA_932178445.1 Andricus quercusramuli
GAGCCCCACTCGGTCGAGGCAAAAGCCACGTGAGTCGAAGTGGCCAATGGGATGGACCGTCGCTCCTCGCCACGGAGTCTTCCACCTCCATCCAACGCTCGCTGAGATGGGAAGGGGCCCATAAAAGCCAGCGCACGAGAGCAACGAGGAGACCAGCGCCGGGTTCCCGGCTGCAAACAACATCCAAGTTCTCGGAGTGTTCCCTTAGCATCCACCAGTCCTCTGGTCGGCCCTCAGAGAAAAGAAATACCCACCAGTCTTCTGGTAGGTCTTGTTGCCCATTCGTTAGATCGCTAACACTTCTTTCCGCTGCGACGCGTCGAGGCATCGAACAGGGACTCGTTTTTTGTCGTAAAGCCAATTACTAAAATTTAGTTTCGATTTTGTTGTAGTGACTCGGGATTTGGGTAATCGCTCGGATAATGCCCGTCGGCGCAGGGGCCGCATGCGCAAAATATGACAATTAAAGTCAAAAGGCGTTATCTCAGGGGAATTCGCGCAGCAGTCACGGGCCGAGGCGGAAGGCGTTGCCCAACACTGGGCTAGTTCTGCACCGAAGAATACCCGCGGAAACGTTCCGGCTCCAATGTATACGGCATCGCGTTCATCCTCCTTCAAAAGTTTGAGTCCACCTTGGAAAAACAGACTTATACTCATTTTTTACCGTTATGCCCTTTTTATTGACTTCATTTGCAATGTCACGAGGGATCAAATACTAATAAATGTTTGATAAAATATTTATATTTTGTATTATAATTCGTTGCAAATAAAGTGAATAAAAAGAGTTTATAATGATAAAAAATTAGTATAAGTCAGTTTTTCCAAGGTGGCCTTAAGCTTTTGAAGGTGGGTGTAAAGAAAGTAATTTTTACGTTCTCATCATAATGAGAAGGTATAGTTTTTACGTGAAAACTGACTATCGCGGATTTCTTTAAGCCTCCACGTTTCGTGACCCCCTGAATCCCAAGAAAACGGTTTTGCGATGGTGTCTGTCGTTATCCTTGTTGTTGTCGTCTGTTTACCGGATAACTTTTGAAAGGCTAGTCAGATTGTATTGTGCATTGGCACACAATTTTAGGGACCAAAAACAATGATCGAGTTCGCTAACCAGCTACAAGGTTATCATAACTTTTGGAATTTTCTTGAAAAATTTTTTATTCAAATTTCTTTCGCACAAAAAGTAATGAGAATTCGAAAATTCCATTTTGCGGTCACACAATCACTTTTTATAGAACACGTAGTTTTTGTTTTATTCGTAAAAAACATTGAAAATAAGAAAATAAAATTTTTGGACAAACGACACAAGCTACGAAAAAAATAATAAGACAAAATTTGTTCACTCAAAAAAGAGCTATAAATTTGTTATTAATCATTTTTTTATTGGATGCGTAGTTTTTGTTTAATTCCTTAAATACATCGTAAAAAAATTGGACAAACGACACAAGCTAAGAAAAAAAATAATATGACAAAATTTGTTCGCCAACACAAGAGCTACAAAATTGTTAATTATTTTTTGATGGAACGTGTAGTTTTGGTTTTATTCGTAAAAAATAAAATTAAAAATGGAAAAAAATATATTTTTGGACAAACGACACAAGCTATGAAAAAAATGAATAGACAGAAGTTGTTCATCAGTTATTGTTTTAATCGTAAAAAAAAGATTAAAAATAAAAAAATTAAATTTTTGGATAAACGACAAAGACGAAAAAAATGAAAACAGGAATCCAAGTCATATATAAGTCCTTTCTTTTTTGTTTTAATTGAAAAAAAACAAAATGTCAAAGTCAAAAAGATTCATGCTCTTACATAGATTCTCATCTCAAGTTAGTTCTGTGAAGAAAATAATAAAATTGTAAATGCAGAAAAAGAGAAAAACCATTTTATATACCATAACGAAACATATATGATTAAAAAGTGAGGCTGAAAAAAAGATTAAAAATGGTAAAATTCTTTACCTGAGCTTTTAATATTTTAACTTTGAGATGTTAAAAAGTAGTAAGGTTCATTAGTATCACATCTCAGACAACATTAAAAAAATTACTTGAAGAATTTTCTTCTTAAATTTAAAATGGAAGACAGAGCGAACGTACTGCTCCATGGTTAATCCTTGTTAACTAATAAACGCAATATAGTTTTTGATATAGTTAAAGATGTTGAATCTAATATTAGATTGATTGAAAATGTAGATGATCGGGATATGCTTAGGCACAGAGTTCTTAATTCGGGACAACATTTTTCACAGAATAATAAAATTCACAGTCTGATAGGTTTTTTGCACAAAGTATAAAAAAACACAATTTTTATATAACATGAAAATGCATAATTTATTAAATGATGTCATAACATATGAGTTGGATGAAAATCCTGAAAAAGAACTAAAAAAAGAAACTTTTAAGTACTTGAACTCATGGCCATTTAGGTGAAAATATATTACGTCGAGATATATTAATTCATGACACTAACATCCCTAGAATATATGCTTTACCTAAAATTCACAAAGAAAATCGTCCATTACGATCTGTTGTTTCTTTAATTAATACTCCCACTTACAAAATGGCTAAGTTATTTAATAACATTCTTAAAGAAGCTTTATTGGTACCGAAAAGTCAAGTTAAAAATTCTTTCAAGTTCAAAAACGTAATAGTTAAAAGAACAGTTCCTCCTGATCATATTATGGTTTCATTGGATGTATCATCTTTATTCACTAATATTCCAATTGATTTAGTGATGAACAGTATTTTATGTAGATGGATTTACATTCAAAATTTTACAGGTTTACCTTTGACTGAATTTGAAAAGGGAATAAAGTTTTTAATGAATCAAAAAGTTTTTCAATTTAATAATAATTTTTACCGACAAGTGTATGGGACTCCTATGGGTTCTCCCATATCACCTGTCTTAGCTAACCTTGTTATACAAGATTTAGAGTCAATAGTTATTGAAAATTTAGATTTTACTATTCACACATATTTTTTATATGTTTATGACACTTTTATTATTTCACCTAAGGATAAATTAGATTACGTTTTACACTAATTCAATTCTTTCCGTCCGAGGCTTAAATTCATACATGAAATAGAAGCTAACAATTCCATTTCCTTTTTAAACGTTAAAGTTATCAAAAACAACGATGGCACTATTATCACAAATTGGTATGAAAAGATACCTATTCAGGCAGATCGGTTAACTTTTTTTCTAACCATCCCATTCAACATAAAATAGCTATTATTAAAAATCTCGTAGACACATCGTTTAAATTATCACATGAATCTTTTCACAATTTTAATATCGAATTTATAAAAAAATATTTTTTCACTTAATAATTATCCAAAAGTGTTTGTTCAAACACACATTAAACCTTACGAAAAATGAGTACTGGAAAAACCATGTACTCAAGTGAGTACTGGCATGAGTACACAGATTCCAGTACCAATTTCGCGCAGTAAGTGGTTGGGAGTACTGGTGTGAGTACTGGTGTGAGTATAGGCGTGAGTACTGGTGCGAGTATTGGTGTGAGTACTGGTATGAGTATTGGTGTGAGTACTGGTATGAGTATTGGTGATGAGTACCGATGAGCACTGGTGAGTACTAGTGTACTATTATAATATTTGGTAGAATAGAATATATATAGCTTACATTCTTTCTTAATGGAGATAAAAATATGCTACGTCGATTGGGTAGCAAGTACAATTCCTGAGTACTAAATGCAATGCATATTTTAATTCGTGCAATGCAAACCGGTACCCAGGTTTCGTAATACCACCTGTTTCACCCTCTTCCTCGGAAAAAAATCAACTGTATGTCACATAGCGAAGCTCAACATTCAAGAAACTGGACTGTGTCGTTTTTACAACTGGATTTAAATTAAAAGAAGCTCCAAAACAAAGGAAAATTGTTTTTCAGCCACATTAAATCTATACAGTTATTAATCTCTTTTGCTTGAGGATTTAATTATTTCGTTGAAATCTAACGTCTTTTTGATTGAATTTAACTGTTTTTTACGTAATATTCAAATCTTATTCTTTTGAAAGATCAATTCATCTTTTTAATCGACAATTCGTTTCTTCGGTTGACGATTGAAAATACTACTATTTGGATGAATATTAACTTTTTTGGTTCCTATTGTAACTACATTAAAGTTCGTCTTTTTTAAATTCAAAATCATTGATTCATAAAATTCTTTATTGGAAAGTTCTCTACAAGTTTTATAACTTTTCAGTAACATTTCCCCAAGCCCATGGAAGTTATTCCGAAAACCCTAAACCGTGATTTTTTCCCATTTATGGGTAAAAAATCATTGAATTGTATAGTTAATTGTAATAAATATATTGTCTCAAGACATAGCCAACACAATGGATTGTTCGTTTGCAAAGTACATTTGTACCTTAAAATTGCACGCTTTTAGCGTCAAGATGAGACTTAATCGTGAAAAGTTGTCATCTGATATTTATTTATCATTTTTCTGAACTGATTACATAAATAAATATCTAGTATCAGCATTTACTGACAAGAAATCATCATACATTTTTACGTATCATCTAAAGAATTTACGTGTATGATCAAATGCTTTTCATCGGAACTTATGAAGAAACAAAGTTAGTTTTTTTCATGTAATTGCACGTAGGGTTACCAGATAGTCCTAGTGACAATTTTAATATTTGAAATAATAAAAAAATTACAAAAAAAAAAAAAAAAGATTTCGAAATAGCGTAACTTATTTGGTGATTCTCGAACCATATCATACTCTACCTGGAATTTGGATGGAATTCAAAACAAAATAAAAAATATATTCGTACATTTTCATTTCATTCATATAGGCTAAATCCATACTGAAAATATGAAAATATGTATAACTTTATAGTTCATCGGTCTGATCGAGAAAAAAGCGAACATTTCACATAAAAAGCGGACAAGCGAACACGGGAAAAAAAAGCGGACAAATTCTAATTACCGACATTAACTAGGAAAATCATCACACATTTTTACTAATTGTATTCACCATTTTAATATTTTTAGTAGGGCTATTATATATTAGTAAAAATATTAAATTTCGCAAAATCGAAATTATTGACACACAAACAGTTTCACACCTTTTTTCATTAAAAAAAAAAACAATGAAAAACTTTCGTGCTATTATCCATATTATCCAACTTTACCAAATCAAAATAGAAACATGTTGAATGAAGCAACCATTTCCGAGAAATTTTCTGTAAAGGAACAACGAATTTTCATCCAAATACATGAATTTTCAAACAAGTAGATCAATTTTCTACTCGAAAAGATAAATTTTCAACTACACTAGAGCCTCATAGGCGCGCTCCGCGCGTGTCCAATTTATTCTCATGTAATTATTTTATTTGGAAATGAAGTTCAATAAAATACCATGAAATTAATTTTTACTTCAATAATTTTTATTTGTACACGGCTTCGCATGGATACCCTCTCACGATGCAGAATAAATAATTGTGCAACTCTAAACATTTTCATGCAACTTTGGAAAAAACCTATAAAATGTCGGTGCGTACACATTTTCATAG
Source organism: Andricus quercusramuli (assembly GCA_932178445.1). Taxonomy (NCBI): domain Eukaryota; kingdom Metazoa; phylum Arthropoda; class Insecta; order Hymenoptera; family Cynipidae; genus Andricus; species Andricus quercusramuli. Next base: position 21,515 of record CAKNXH010057712.1, read on the forward strand.
AAATACACAGTAAATGATCTCGACTCGAGAAGAGTCCAGATGTCAAGCAGTTTCGAGCGCGCATATCACTCGGATGGATGACCATCTGCGATGAACACGACTGAGTTGTTTATTCGCTGCGTTTTAACCTCGGTTTTAACCAATGTCGAGCAGGAGGTTTTACGGAAGGGTTTCTTCGACGAATTGCCAAACTCTTAATTTGCTCATGAAAATATTGTAAGTAATCCATAAATCTTGAAAATTTTAAGAGAATAATAGAAAGAAGCCATCGCAAAGATATTCTTAGTTAATTCTGTAAAAAATGCACCCTATTCGTTGAAAAATGGCCAAATTCTGATTTTTTAAATGAAATCCGTTTAAATAATTAATAATTCTTGTAAATTTACAAAACAACATAGAAAAGATCATTGGAAAGACAATCTTAGTTGACTCCGTGAACAAATTGTGTCTATTCTTTGAAAAATACCCAAACTCCAATCTCACCTGTAATAGCTAACATTTTTATGGAAAATTTAGAAACTAAAATCTTTAACAAATCCAAGCTTAAACCGGAATTCTGGTGCCGTTACGTTGACGACACTTTTGTCATCTGGAGACATGGACTAGAAGAACTAAACAAATTTTTCGATTTCATCAATAAAATACACCCTAATATCAAGTTCACTATGGAAATTGAACAAAACGGAAAATTACCTTTCTTGGACGTACTAGTTTATAAAAGATCTGATAACACATTAGGACATGAAGTTTACAGAAAACCCACGCATACAAACAGATACCTGCATGCCTCCTCCCACCACCACCCATCTCAAAAGCAATCGGTCATCAATTCCCTTGTATACAGAGCTGTCTCCATAACAGATAAAGGTAACTTACAAAAGGAATTACAAAATGTTAAACAAATCCTAATACAAAACGATTACACAAACAAACAAATTAATAAAGCAATAAGAAAATACACTCAAGAAAACAAGTCAACACAACCTAATAAAGAAAGAGAGAGGAAAACAACCACCACCCTACCCTACATTCAAGGTATCACGGAACAAATAGGAAGAATTCTCAACAAACACAACATCCAAACTATATTTAAACCACCTGCAAAAATAGGACAACTTTTAAACAACCCTAAAGATAAAAAGGAACCTTTCAGTGATCCGGGAGTATATCAAATCCCTTGTTCTTGTGGTAAAGTCTATATTGGAGAAACCGGGAGGGCGGTAAGTCAACGTGTAAAAGAACATGAGAGTAAAGTTAGGCTAAAACATTTCACACAATCAGCAGTAGCTGAGCATCATATCGAAACAGGACATAGTATCTTATTTGACAAAACAACCGTCATCGCTAAAACGTCTAATAAATTCCCAAGAAAACATAGAGAAGCAATCGAAATCTTGAAACACCCTAATAACATCAATAGAGACAATGGATATAATACCAATCCGATTTGGCTTTCCATCCTCCCGGGTTTTTTAAAAAAGACTTAATTGGCCAATCAAGTTCAAGCAGTCCCCACCATGGGGCACTCTGGCCAATCACAGGCATCGTAGAGAATACATATATAAGAACAACATAACCTGAAACCTCAGTTTCAGGTCAGCCCTGAAGATGTGAACTGCAATGTTCACGAAACGTCGGCAACATTCATAGTTTCGCACACGATTGAAACCCGAAAAATCTTTAAATTTTAAATTCTAAATTTAAATTTATTATAATACCCAAACTCTTAATGTTTATGAACAATATTTAAAAAATGAATAATTATTGTGAATGTGCAAAGTAATGAACGACATTCTTGTTTGAAATACATACTTTGTTGCTTCCGTAAAAAAATTGAGCCTATTCCTTTGAAAATAGGCAAAGTCTGGATATGTTTAGGAAAATTGTTTAAATGATTAATAATTATTATAAATTTGCGAATTATCGTAGGGAATAGTCCTCGAAAAGACATTCTTAGTTGCCTCCGGTTTGCTGATAAAAATTGTTTAAATAATTAATAATACTTGGGAATTTACAAAGTATCACAGAAAAAAGTTATCGGAAAGATATTCTTAGTTGATTCTGTAAAAAAATTGTAGCTTATTCTTTGATGAATAACCCAACTCCTACTTTTTTAACGTAAATTGTTTAAATAATTGATAATTCTTGGAAATTTGCAAAGCATCCTAAAAAGTCATCGGAAAGATATTCTTAGTTAATTCTGTAAAAACATTTAGCCTATTTGTTGAAAAATACTCAAAACTCTATTCGTGGAATAATGGCCAAACTCTAAATTTGTTTGTGAAAATTGTTTAAATAATTAATAATTCTTGGGAATGTACCACGCATAGAAATAAGTCAACGGAAAGATAGTTTCAGTTGACTCGGTTTTCTTTAAAGATAAATAAGCCGAGGATAAAGACATTTTTAAAATTTTCCAAACTTCTTTAAATTCCAAAAATAATTCAAATTTTAATGTTTTCTAGTTAAAATAGCACAGATGAATTTATATTTTGAATTGTTTAATATTGCAATAATAGTGACAATTAGAAGGACGTTATAGTCTTTGAAAATGTAACCTGAAGCTAAATAAAATAAAATTGTAAACGTTCATAATTTTTTATTGTTAGTTAAAATTAGAATGGTGTAATTTTCTTGAAAAATGTAAATGAAAGTAAAATAAAACAAATTTCTGAATGTTCCTAATTGGTATTCTTTATTATTTTAATAAAAAAAATATTTTTCGAAAAAAAGTGAGACTATCTAATTTTGAAAAGAAACATTGAGGGTTGCAATTCTCCCGCGTTAGTTAGCATTCAAGGATATTTTATATTCGAGAATATATTCAGGAATATTCAATTTTTTCACAATTCTTTGTTCCACATTAATTTACTTATTTTTTTAAACTATGTAAGAAAAAACGTTGTACAATCTTTATAATGAGTTACTGCGATTATATATTTTTTGAAAAGAATTGCGTCCAGCTTTTAAAAAATGCTATTTCTCGCTATAGCTACGACTGAGAATTTATGAGAGGAAGAAAGTTACACGTGTTGGTGGTCAGTAATTGGCTACCAACATGTGGCTCCCGATTCAAAATTTCTTTCCCATAAATTCCTAATCCTTAAAAGTGACCGTTTGCTTAAAAGGGGTGAGACGGAATGAAAATAAAAATGTGGGCCTGAGAAATGTAATTTTTAATATTCATGTGCAAGTTTTAAATTCTAAAAATTTCAGTGGCACTTTCGTGAAAATGTACGTTATGAAAATTTTTTCAACAAATGAATTTTCAACTAAAGTGAGAAAACGCGAAGAAGCAAAATTAATTTTGAACCAAAAAATAGAATTTTCAACTACAAAATATAAATCTTCAGCCAAAAATGCTGTAGCCACATTTTCAGTTCAAAAAATTTCGTTCCATTTTCAAATAAAAATAAAAAAATGAATGAATTGAAAATTAAGAGGGATAAATTTCCAAAAACAAAAATGGAATAGTTAAGTTCTCAGTGAAGAAACGAATTTTCATCAAAATACATAAATTTTTAAACAAATAGTTGAATTTTCAACTCGGAAGGATACATTTTTAACTGAAAATGGAAAAGTTAAATTTTCAGTAAAAAACGAATTTTTATCAATATACATGAATTTTGAAATCAAATAAATAAATTTTTAAATGGAAAAGTTTAATTTTCAGTATAAGAACACAATTTTTTATAAAAAATACATACAATTTTAAACAAATAGTTGAATTTTCATCTCAAAAAAATAAATTTTCAACCAAAAGTGGAAAAGGTAAATTTTCATTATAAAAAACGAATTTTTATCAAAATACATGATATTTTGACAAATATTTGAATTTTCACCTCAAAAAGATAAGTCTTCAACCAAAAATTGAAAATTTAAATTTCCAGTAAAAAACGAATATTCATAAAAATACATGAATTTCAAACAAATAGTTGAATTTTCAACTTAAGAAAATAAATTTTCAACAAAAAATGGTAAAATTAAATTTTCACCAAGAAAACGAATATTCATCAAAATACATGAATCGTCAAACAAATAGTTGCATTTTCAACTCAAAAAGATACTATTTACATTTATTATTACAAGAATATTGTAATATTATTTGAAAAGAATCGCGTCTAGCTTTTAAAAAATGCTATTTCTCGCTTTAGTTAAGACTGAGAATTTATAATAGGAAGAAAGTGACACGTGTTGGTGTTCACTGGTTATACGTGCTTCCTCGAGCCTTTCTAGATTGAAGAGAAAAAAAAAGAAGGCCGAGTAAGCCATAAAGCAATTGGCTACCAATATGTGGCTCCCGCTTCAAAATTTCTTTCCCATAAATTCTTAATCCTCAAAAGTGACCGTTGGTTCGAAAGGGGTGAGACGGAATAAGAAAATAAAAATGTGGCCGTGAGAAATGTAAATTTTAGTATTCATGTACAAGTTTTAAATTCGGAAAAAATTTATTGGCACTAATGTAAAAATGAATTTTCAACGAAAAATGGAACAGTTAAATTATTATTAAAAAACGAAATTTCATCAAAATACATGAAATTTTAAACACAAAATTGAATTTTGAACTCAAAAAAAAAAAAAATTTTCAATCAAAAATGGAAAAATTAAATATTGAGTGAAAATAGTTATTTGTGATACAAGTGCGTAAAATAGGTGATTGTGTGCGAGTGTGAATTTTGCAGCATCAGCCGCAGGCAAATGATGCAATCACACGAGTTACCAATCACCTACGCGCACGTGTATCACACGCTATTTTTTGCAACGCCCGTCCGAAAAAGTTGTGGTAAAGAAAAATACTAATTTTATATTGCATAGAGTGGAGTGAAGAAATTTTTTTGGAAAACAAAATTTTGTGAGAAAAAAAGTTGTGAAAAAAATGTGTGAAAAAAAATTATTTAAAAAATGTTGGTTTTCATGCTCTTTCGCCCCCCTCCGGGGGGGGGGGGGGTACGAAACCCTAAAAATCAAGCTTTAATCATTAAAACATGTGTTCAAGTTAAATCTAAATTTATTTCATGAAGATACCAACACTAGTGTTTAAAATTACCTATGCCAGTGTCTAAAATACCACTTCTCGAAAGTGCGCATGCGCAGCTTTTTCACCAGTGTCTAAAGTCATTTTCAAACTGCGCATGCGCGAAAATTGTTTCACGCACAAGCTTGAAAACGTCAACTTTTGAGGTGGGTGTTGCAAAAACGATTTTTTTTAAATACATGCATTTTTAAACACATAGTTGAATTTTCAAGTCAGAAAGATAAATTTTCAACCAAAAATGGACGAGTTAAATTTCCAGTAAAAAACGAATGTTCATGAAATTGGATGAATTTTTAAACACATGGTTGAATTTTCAACTCTGAAGTATAAAATTTAGACCAAAAAGGGACAAATTGAATTTTCAGTAAAAAAAAAACGAATTTTCATCAAAAAACGTGAATTTTTAACCAAATATTTGAATTTCCAACGCGAAAATATAAATTTTGAACCAAAAATGAAAAAATTAAATTTTCAGTAAAAAACGCGAATTTTTACAAAATACGTGAATTTTCAAATAAATAGTTGAATTTTCAATTCGAAAAGATAAATTTTCAACTAAAAATGGAAGAGTTCAGTTTTTAGTAAAAAAAAAAAAAAGAAAAAATTTCATCAACATACATAAAGTTTTAAACAAATAGTTGAATTTTCAACGCAAAAAGATAAATTTTCAACCAAAAATGGAAAAATTGAATTTTCAGTAAAAATAGACGAATTTTTATAAAAATACGTCAATTTTCAAACAAAATATTTGAATTTTCATCTCAAAAAGATAAATTTTCAACCAAAAGCGGAAAAGTTAGATTTTGATTATAAAAAACGAATTTCCATAAAAATACAACATTTTCAGACAAATAGTCAAATTTTCAACTGAGGAGGGCAAATTTTTAAACAAAATTGGGAAAGTTAAATTTTCAGTTAAAAAAAAAAAACGATTTTTTATCAAAATAGTAAAATTGGGAAGCAAATAGTTGAATTTTCATCTCAAAAAGGTAAGTTTTCAACTAAGAATGGAAGAGTTAAATTATTATTAAAAAACGAAATTTCATCAAAACACATGTATTTTTTAACACAAAATTGAATTTTCAACTAAAAAAAAAAAAATTTTCACAAAAAAAGGAAAAATTAAATTTTGAGTGAAAAACGATTTTTCTTTAAAATACATGCATTTTTAAACACATAGTTGAATTTTCAAGTCAGAAAGATAAATTTTCAACCAAAAATGTAAAAATTGAAGTTTCAGAAAAAAAACGAATTTTCACCCAAATTCATGAATTTTAAATAAATGGTTGAATTTTCAACCCGCAAAGATAAATATTCAACAAAAAATGGGAGAATCAAATCTTCAGTAAAAGTACACGAATTTTTATAAAAATATATGAATTTTTAAACAAATAGTTGAACTTTTGATTCCAAAAGATTGAACCAAAAATGGAAAAGTTAAATTTTCGGTATAAAAACACGCATTTTCATAAAAATACATGAATTTTTGAACAAACAATTGAATTGTCAACTCTAAAAGATACATTTTCAACCAAAAGTGGAAAAGTTAAATTTTTAGTAAAAAAAATTATTATCCCCACAATACATGAATCTTAAACACAACCAAAAATGGAACAGTTAACTTTTCAGTAACAAACAACAAATTTCCATCAAAACAAATTAATTGCCAAACAAATAGTTGCATTTTCAACACAAAAAGGTAAATTTTCAACCAAAAATGGAAAAATTAAATTTCCAGTGAAAAAACGAATTTTCATCAAAATACACGGATTTTTAAACAAATAGTTGAATTTTCAATTCGAAAAGACATTATCAACAAAGCAGTTGAATTTTGAAATACAAGACAAATAAATTCCTGACAAGGGTATTATGCCTGGGTGGCCACAGAACAGTGACAAAATAATAAAGAAGCAATAAAAATGAAGTGTCACTTGCCATACGCTACAATTCCTGGGAATTCTCTTCGCCTTTTCTGCACCCTTGCCCTTCGAACTTAAAAACAATTAATTTAATAAACTGATTGAAGAAGAAATATATCGGTAAATATTTATAGTCGAATTTAAACTTATAGTTCAAGAGTTTATTTTAAGAGTTAAGTTAATTCGCGAATTTCTCTATTTTCACGGAAAAATGCACTTTTCTCGAAACACACACTTTTTAACTAAATATGCACCGTTCTTCAGACCTGTGATAACAAACACGGAAGAATTGCAACCCTTGAAAGCTTCTCTAAAGGTAGTATGAGAGGTGCGTGTGGGCGCAGCCACGAAGAAGGGGGCTTAAGCGGCTGCCTTTCATTGGGCGATCACCAGAGACGTCCCTTTTCGGCCCTCAAAAGTTGTCTAGGAGTGGGGCAGTCGAGTCTTCAGTCTTTGGCTATCTATTCTATAGTATTAGTTATTGCGTGTTTGGAGAACGGTGATTTTCGCGAAAATTTATTTTTACCGCGGAACCAAAATTCGCGATGTGCGAGAGAGATGAAAATTCAACTATTTGCTTCCAATTTTGTTTAAAAATTTACCTTCCTCAGTTAAAAATTTGACTATTTGTATAAAAATTCATGTATTTTGATGAAAATTCGTTTTTTAAAATGAAAATTTAACTTCTCCGCTTTTGGTTGAAAATTGATCTTTTTGAGATGAAAATTCAACTATTTGTTCACAAATAGATGTATTTTTTTAATAAAAAATCGTTTTTTTTTACTGAAAATTTAACTTTTTCATTTTTGGTTAAAAATGTATGCTTTCGAGTTGAAAATTCAACTATTTGTTTGAAAAGTAACCTATTTTTATGAAAATTCGTCTATTTTTACTAAAAATTTAATTTTTCCATTTTTGGTTGAAAATTTATTTTTTCGTTTGAAAATTCAACTATTTGTTTAAAATTTTATGTATTTTGATAAAAATGCTTTTTTTTTACTGAAAACTTAATTTTTCCCTTTTTCGTTTAAATTTTATACTTCAGAGTTAAAATTCAAACATGTGTTTAAAAATTGATCTAATTTCATGAACATTCGTTTTTTACTGGAAATTTAACTCGTCCATTTTTGTTTGAAAATTTATCTTTCTGATTCGAAAATTCAACTGTGTGTTTAAAAATGCATTTATTTTAAAGAAAAATCGTTTTTCACTCAAAATTTAATTTTTCCATTTTTGGTTGAAAAATTATCTTTTTGAGTTGAAACTTCAACTATTTGCTTCCCAATTTGACTGCTTTGATGAGAAGTCGTTTTCAAAAAAGAAAATTCAATTTTCCAGTTATTGTTTGAAAATTTATATTTTTACATTTTCATTTCATTCATTTTTCTATTTTTTAGTTAAAAATTGAACGAGATTTTTTCATTTGAAAATGTGACCACTGCATTTTTGTTTCAAAATTTATTTTTCGTATTTGAAAATCCAATTTTTTGGTTCAAAATTCATTTTGCTTCTTGACGATTTCTCATTTTAGTTGAAAATTCATTTTTACAAAAGTGCCAATAAATTTTTTCCGAATTTAAAACTTGCACGTGAATACTAAAATTTACATTTCTCACGGCCACATTTTTATTTTCTTATTCCGTCTCACCCCTTTCGAGCCAACGGTCACTTTTGAGGATTAAGAATTTTTGGGAAAGAAATTTTGAACCGGGAGCCACATATTGGTAGCCAATTGCTTTATGGCTTACTCGGCCTTCAGTTTTTTCTCCTCAATTTAGAAAGGCTCGATGAAGCACGTATAACCAGTGAACACCAACACGTGTCACTTTCTTCCTATCATAAATTCTCAGTCTTAGCTAAAGCGAGAAATAGCATTTTTTTAAAGCTGGACGCGATTCTTTTCAAACAATATTCAAATATTCTTTTAAAAATATATGTAAATAGTATCTTTTTGAGTTAAAAATGCAACTATTTGTTTAAAAATTCATGTATTTTGATGAAAATTCGTTTCTTCACTGAAAACTTAACTCTTCCATTTTTATTTTTGGAAATTTATCCCTCTTCTTTTTCAATTCATTCATTTTTTTATTTGAAAATGGAACGAAATTTTTTGAACTGAAAATGTGGCTACAGCATTTTTGGTTGAAGATTTATATTTTGTAGTTGAAAATTCTATTTTTCGGTTCAAAATTCAGTTTGTTTCTTCGCGTTTTCTCATTTTAGTTGAAAATTCATTTGTTGAAAAAATTTTCCTAACGTACAGTTTCACGAAAGTGCCACTGAAATTTTTAGAATTTACAACTTGCACATGAATATTAAAAATTACATTTCTCAGGCTCATATTTTTATTTTAATTCCGTCTCACCCCTTTCGAGCCAACTGTCACTTTTGAGGATTAGGAATTTATGAGAAAGAAATTTTGAATCGGGAGCCACATGTTGGTAGCCAATTGCTTTATGGCTTTTTTTCCCTCAATTTAGAAAGGCTCGGTGAAACACGTATAACCACTGACCACCAACACGCGTTACTTTCTTCCTATCATAAATTGTCAGTCGTAGCTATAGCGAGAAATAACATTTTTTAAAAGCTGGACGCGATTCTTTAAAAAAATATATATAATCGCCGTAACTCATTATAAAGATTGTACAACGTTTTTTCTTACATAGTGCAAAAAATTAAGTCAATTAGTGTGGAACAAAGAATTGTGAAAAAATTGAATATTCCTGAATATATTCTTGAATACATTAAACTTAAATATAGAATATTCTTGAATATTAACTAACGCGGAAGAATTGCTACCCTCAATGTTTCTTATCAAAATTATATAGTCTCACTTTTTTTCGAAAAATATTATTTTTATTAAAATAATAAAGAATACCAATACCAATTAGGGTGGCGAATAGTATGGCAACTGGGGTCGAAGAGGGAGAATACGCATATGTCAGTAAGGTGGGGGTATCGGTGATAGACTATGTGGTTATGAATATGCAAGGATGGGAGGAGACGGAAAAATTCGCAGTAGAGGGGAGGTTGGAATCAGACTATCAGCCATTAAGTCTGTGGATAAGGGGTGAGGGTGGCGGAAGACAAGGCGGGGAAGAAGTCTCGATAGGGGAGAGAGTGACCTGGACGAGGGAGGCGATAGAGAAGTATCAAGAGCAGCTAGGAAAGGTACGCTTTGGAGGGGAGTCGGTGGAAGAGATATGGGAGGATCTGAAAGAGAAGGTGAAAGGTTATGTGCAAAAGAAGGTATTTAGAAAGAAGAAGAATGGAATGGTGAAGCCGTGGTGGGATAGGGAATGTAAAAGGATGAAAAGGAAGGTGAAGAGGAAGTATAAGAAGTGGAAAGAGGGTAATGCGAGAAGGGAGGAGTACGTAGAAATGAGGAAGGGGTTTAGATTGACGTGTAAGAAGAAAGAACATGAAAAGGAGAAAGATCTGGAAGAGGAGTTAGCAAATGATAAGACAGAGGGGGACGTCTGGAAGATAATAAATAGGTTTAGGAAGCGTAGGGTGGGGGTCAGTGAGAAGATAGGAAGTGAGGAGTGGAGGGAATTTTTCAAAGAATCATTCCAGGGCTCAGATTCAAGGAAGACGGATGGGGGAAGTAGAAGAACGGGGGAGGCAGAGATGGAGGAGTTGAATGACGAGGAGATAGAGTCGCAGATAAGGAAGTTGAAAAGGTCAAAAGCAGCAGGGCTGGATGGGATACAGAACGAAGCATGGCTGTTTAGTACACAAGAGGTTAGGGAGAGGCTGAAGGAGGTAGTGAAAAAAGTATGGAGGGGCGAGGGATTCCCAGGAGGGTGGAGAGAAGGGTTAATAATGCCACTGTATAAGAAAGGGGATAGAGATAGGCAGGAAAATTATAGAGTGATGACGCTAATGAATACGGCGTATAAAGTATACGCGATGGTGGTGGCAGAGAGACTGCGGAAGGATGTCGAGGGGAAAGGAATATTGCCGGAGACGCAGGCGGGATTTAGGGTGGGTAGGAGTAATATCGACAATATCTAAGTTCTGCAGCACATGGTGGATAGAGAATTAGCGAAGAAGGGGACGAGAGTGTTCGCGTTTTTTGTGGATCTCAAAGGAGCGTTTCCGTCGGTGGATAGGGGGAGGTTGTGGGAGGCGATGGAGGATAGGGGAGTACAAAGAGGCCTAATTGAGAGGGTTAAGGCAAGGGTGTCCACTTTGCCCAACGCTTTTTGCGATTTTAATTGCGGATATGGAAAGTAAGCTGGAGGCCGGGGTGGTAGGAGGAGTCGAGATAGGAGGGGTTAGAATTTGGTCACTAGCGTATGCAGATGACATAGTGTTGCTGGAAAATAGCGAGGAGACCTTAAAGGAGATGATGAAGAGGGTGAGAAGGTACTTGGATAAGAAGGGGTTAGAGCTGAATGCGGAAAAGTCCAAGGTTATGGTGTTCAGAACAGGAGGGGGAAGGGATAAGGGAGGAGAGTGGAAGTGGAAGGGAAAGGAGGTGCAGGAGTTGAAAGAGTTTGTGTACTTGGGCTTCGTGTTTCGGATGAATGGGGGAGTGAATGTCACATAAAAGAGAGAGTGAGGAGGGCAAATGTGGTGATGAGGCAGGTGTGGGGGTTGGGAAAGAAGCTATTCGCAGATGATTTTGGACGGAGAATGAAATTGTTTGATTCGCTAGTGATGAGTGTGCTATTGTATGGAGTAGAGGTGTGGGGGTGGAAAGAAAGTGAGGAGGTAAATAGAACGCAGGAGAGGTATGTAAAGTGGACCCTGGTGCTGGCAAGGAACACGCCTAAGTATATTGTCAGGTGGGAGACGGGGAGAACGAGTGTAGGGATTCTAGCAGGGAGCAGGGTGTGTAAATATGAGGAGAAATTTTTGGAAGAGGGGGGAAGTAGGCTGGTTAGGGAGTTTTGGTGGGAGAAGGAGAACAGGAGAGGGGGTTGAAAGATGGAGGCTGAGTGGGAAGGGTATTTTAGAATGAATGGACTGCACATGGATGAAGTGAGAAGGATACACGAGGAAGCAAGGAAGGAAGGTTTATGACTTGGTTAAGCAAAACGGCATGGAGAGAGAGAAGACAGAAGGGGAAGAGAGAATAAGAGAGTCAACGTTTAACATGGATTATGCCAAGGGAAAAAGCGCAATATTTATGTGAGAAAGGAGAGAAAGGAAGTCAGGAGCTTATAGCGAGGATGAGGTGTGGGTGCATGGAGGGTTTTAATAGGTTCTGGCTCTCTCACGAGAAGCGGATGTGTGAACTGTGTGGAAAGGGGGATGCAAGAGTGGATCACTGGTTGGAGGAGTGCGTGGAGGTTGAAAGAAGTGAGCTAAGCATGGAGGTATTGTTGCATTAAAAGGGGGAAAAAGGGCAGTAGCATGGGTGAAGGGATTGTTGGGTAAGCGGGAGATGAAGAAAAGGAAGGAGGAAGAGGAATGGAGACGGAAAGATTGTAAATAGGAGAGAAAGTAGATATAAGTAAGATGTAAATAATGTGAATAGTAGATAAGTAGTAGGTATTAGAGCGAAAACAGAGGTTGGCAAGCGAGGCAATGCGAAAAAGTAGGAACATGCAAGCGAGGCGAGGCCAGCAGGCTGAAAAATAAACGTTTATCTATCTATCTAGGACTGGAATCTGTGTATTCATGCCAGTACTCACTTGAATACACGGTTTTTCCAGTACTCATTTTTCGTAAGGGAATAATAAAATAAGAGCCCTTAAAGATCCTTTACCACAACAAATTAATTCACATCTAGATTATAATTTAGATTTCAAACATATTGTATCTATAATTCTTCATGGTAATTTGTCTTTTGAAGTTAAAAGAATTTTGAGTGAATTCAACATTAAAACAACATTTAGGATTGATTCTAAACTGGAGAAGATCATAAAACTATGTAGGCGAGACCGGTAGATTACTTGCCACTAGAACTAAAGAACATCACGATAACTGATAACTGATAACTGATCTAAATAATTTTAGTCCATTATTAGTCCAACGGCCATACCACGCTGAAAAAACCAGTTCTGATTAGATCACTGAAGTTAAGCAGTGTTGGGCGCGGTTAGTACTTGGATGGGTGACCATTCGGGAATAATACTATCGCGTGCTGTTGGCGTCGTGGGTGTGGTGAGCCCACACTTGTAGTTATTTACTACAAGAAAGTATCCACCTAGAAACACAACCCGAATCGGGTAGTGTCACGCCTACCCCGGAAGGGAAATGGCTTGATGGTATACATACATACATACATACATACAACGTAATACTAGATTCTTTAATTTAAGATCCAATGTTTTTCCTTAAGCATACTCTTATCATCATTTCATTTTAGTAGTTGTTGATTTGATATTAATTAATTGTTCTACCAATAATTTTTGACTTAGACTTTATTAAAACAAAATAAAAAAATTTTAACTAAAATTTAAGGAACCCGACATTTCTGACTTACTACGTTACTGTACTTTTATGCTTCTATTACTTCATGCTCTTACCTTCATTCACTCGATTTCAAACCTTACCATGGAGCAGTACGTTCGTTCTGTCTTTCACTTTATGTTTAAGAAGAAAATTCTTTAAATAATTTTTCATTATACATACATGCAAAAACGAGGGTTTACAGACATCGAAACTGGCTGATTCCGCACTGTGCTCGAAAGCAATGAGCAAAATCCCCAACATCAATGACCAAAACGCTGTCACCGGTTAGCAAAATGTTCTCCACGGTCACCAAAACATTGTGGCCACCGGTTGCTATCTAGCGTCGTAAACGGTTACTAAGTTTTGGCCACCGGTTGCCTTTTAGCGTCGTAAACGGTTACTATGCGAACATCATTTTGGGTGAGGTTGGGTTTATTTCGTTCGTGACAGTTTTTTTTCGTTCATTTCACAGCCACACAAAAAAAAATCTTTCCGGATCTGGCGGTCAGACCATGCTTACTATATGTTTTTGGGGTCGCTGAATCTGAATCCGAGGTCCGAAAAACTCCAGCACATCAGGGTTCTGAGATAACCTCAAAAAACCTAATAAAAAATCGTTTTGCGGGTCTGGAGGTCAGACCATGTTTACTACATATTTTTGGGGTCGCTGAATCTGAATCCGAAGTCTAAAAAAACCCAGCAGGTCAGAGTTCTGACATACCTCAAAAAACCTCATAAAAAATCTTTTTCCCAGTCTGTAGATCAGACGATGTTTAATATATGTTTTTTGGGGTCGCTTAATCCAAATCCGAGGTTCGAAACCTCCCAGAACGTCAGCGTTCTGACATAACCTAAAAAAACATAATAAAAAATCTTTCTCCGAGTCTGGAGGTTGAACCATGTTTATTACATGTTTTTGGGGTCGCTGAATCTGAATCAGAGGTCCAAAAAATCCCAGCAAGTCAGGGTTTTAACATAATTTCAAAAAACCTCATAAAACTTTTTTTTTCCGAGTCCGGGGGTCAGAGCATGTTTACTATATGTTTTTGGGGTCGCTGAATTTGAATCTGTAGTGTCAAAAACTCCAGCACGTCAGGGACGCGAAAAAGAGACCATTTTTTCAGCGACCCCAAAAGCATATAATAAAAATGGTCTCCTTCGGACTCGAAAAGACATGTATGAGGTTTTTTGAGGTTTTCTCAAAACTCTGACGTGCTGGAGTTTTTTGGACCTCGGATTCTGATGCAGTGACCCTGAAAACATATAGCAAACATGGTCTGACCTCCAGGCCCGGAAAAAGATTTTTTATTAGGTTTCTTGAGGTTATCTCAGAACCCTGACGTGCTGGAGTTTTTCGGACCTCGGATTCAGATTCAGCGACCCCAAAAACATATAGTAAGCATGGTCTGACCGCCAGATCCGGAAAAGGATTTTTTTTTGTGTGGCTGTGTTTTCGTTCAAGTGATTCGTTGCATGGAGAGATTAAAGAGTGTATTACAAGCTAAGGTGCAAACGGCAAAAAAATCATAGAAATGGATTTCGCTGACGAAGACAGCATTGCAAGTTTCGATGACCTACAAAAAATGATAGAAGTAGCAGGCAACATTGTGTTATTTTCAGGAAAGATAAACATTTTGGGGGATACTTTTTGTCCATGATTAAAGGTTCTTCTTAGCATCATCAAGGTCTTTTTATTTGTTCTGAAGTATGTCATTTTATACCTTTCGCGTTATTTTTAAGTATTTATTTACTCAAACGCATAACATCGCATTCTATCTTTAAACATCTATTAATAACAGAAAAGATCTACAATTTTGTTATAAACTCATGTTATAAAAATATATTGAAAATAAAAAAATTAACTTTTTGGAATAAGACACAAGCTACAACAACATTTTATTTAACAACATTTTTCGCCTAAATTATATCTACAAATTTGTTTAGAACCACTTCACGCTTGAATGCGTATTTTTAGTTTAAATCGCAAAAAAACAAAATTGTTTTTTTATAGGATGCACACTTTTTTTAATTATAAAAACAAGACAATGAAAATACGTTTGATTCAATACCAATGTATATTATGAATTGTAATAATATAAATTCATTGAAATAATACATTTTGCAGTGTAGCTGAGAATAAAATTTAGAATAAAGTTTAAGAATTAATTTACCCATTACAGGATTATTAAAAAATGTATAAAAACATAATTTTTTTTATCAGTATTACAGAGCTTACTATATTTTGAATATATGATTTTCGATAGCTGCCACAAAGCAATTTATTTACATGTAAATTAGATCTAGATGTGTCGTGCTTATTTTAACAACTGCGTTCAGAGTATTACACATTTGGAGATCGGAGTCTTATCCAGTGCCGCAACTATATAAAATGGTAAATCAGATCTTGTCTTATATGATGGTACGTCGAATGGAACTTGAGACAATAAGTTGGGACAATTGATGTAGCCCTTGAGGATTTTAAGAGGAAATACGATATTACATAGTTTTCTGCGATCATGAAGCGGATATTCACTAAACCATTCGCACAGCTCAATGTAATTCGAGCCCGATGGCAAAAATTCTCCGCGAGTTTTCCAGTGAAGGAATTTTAAAATTTTCTTATGACATTTGTCGACTGCTTCCCAGAGATTTTTAGTTTTCGGGTTCCAAATTACAGAGCCATATTCAAGTATAGACCTAGCAAATGAGCAGCATCAAAATATAGTCCCAGATCACGAATAAATTTTACTTTCTTTAAGTTACATCCATTAATGGTATATTCAAAGCTAATGGTTTGAGATTTGCGAGTAAACGACATCACTTTGCATTTAGAAGCATTTAACATGTCTGTGTATATGACATCTACCTGATGGTTACAGACTTGGATAGTTCTCGATCATTTGTACCAAGGATACCAAGTTTATGATCGTTGATCGTCCCTGTACAAAGCCATGTTGCTATGTTGATAACATAGGTAGTAAGTATGTCTTCAGTATATTACATAAGCACATCTCCAGAACATTGGGAAAGTTTGACAGTATTGCAATTGGTCTATAGTTGACTACTAGAGATTTGTTACTTATTATAAATACAGGGCAGAGACGTGCCTCCTTCAATTGTTTTGGAAAGGTGCCCAATAATATACCCAGGTTCGCAATTGTATGTAATGGGACGTCCAAACAGTCGGTGCATTTCTTAACAAGGCAGCTAGGAATAAGGATAGGTAAGGATAATTCCCGGAATTCTTGAGGTTTCCTTAATAATATTAATGTATTACAAAAAAGTAGAGGGCGAACTTTGAATACTTTTTTTTTGTGAGGAGGAAAAAATGGCGAAATCTTCTACAGACGTAATACAGAACTCTCCTAGGACGGGTCTAGGCATACCTGTTAAAACCAAAAAACCTCCTCTTTCGAACCCATTTGCTGCTCACGGGACCGCCTATTGGCTTCGTACTTCGCGAGCAGCGGGCTCCTGCTTAAAGTCGCTTATGCGACTCTTCCCTCATCCGTTCCCCGTGAGCTTGAGCTCGAGCCTCAAGCCGCGCCCCTTAACCCCACCCCTTTATTATTTATTTACTCTACTTTTTTTTCTTTTTTCCCATTTTTGTATTTTCTATTTTCACTCGGAACATCAAAAAATTAGCAAATTTTAAATTCATGTATTTCGCGGCCGGAGGCCCGAGCTCTTACTGGGGGATTTTCCATGGCCCTACCCGTTTACATTTATCCTGGAACGCCCATCGAGATCTTTCGTCCTCATCACATGCGTGATAAAGGACTCGACGCGCTGCTAGCACTCCTCAGACTCGAGCATGAGAGGGACTACTAATTCAGGGGTTAACTCAGCGTTCATCGCCCGACACAGGGCCAGTTGTTGAGATCGATACGACCGGAGAGTTTGCCCTTGTGGCGTGAGAACGGAAAGGAATGAGAGAGGAGACAGGAAGAGCGGAGGGGGGGGGATGGATGAGATAGGTAGGTGAGCCAAGGAGCTGTTAGGCCGGTAAATCTGAGAGGCGGCGTTCCTTTTCGCACGCTGTTCGGCGAGCCACTCGTCGAGGCCGGGCATACCCTGCGGAATATCTCGCTGCGAAAGGGGCGGCGGTGACTGCACTCGCTTGATATCTCCCTTTATTAATTTCTTCCAGGTGGCTAGTCCGTCCATGGAGGGAGAAAGAGTGAGAGAGCGAGAGAGAGAGAAGTGGGCGACGAGTGCGTCTTTGATCAATTTGTGTGTGTGTGTGGGGGGGGGGGGGGGGGGGAGGAGATCCACAGGGAGTCTCACCAGCTCGGAAGGAGTAAGTTGGTGAGGGTCAACTCGGCATCGGGTCAAACATAATTTATTTCTTGGTTCATGGTCCGTCCGGAGAAGGACGGGAGCGTTTCGGCGGAGGGGATCCCAGAAGCGACAGTGAGAACGTCTCCGGGGAGCCTATAGCCGCGAGATCTAGAACGTAGTCACCCGAGGAGGGGCTGACGACCACGATATGGGCTCTAACGGGGGTGACGTGAACGGATGAGTTGACGTTCTCGGTAGAGTCCGAAGCTCCTGCCAGAGCTGATGAGCGCCCCGGTTGTGGTGAAAGAGTGTGCACCCGGGGCGCTGCTGAAACCTTGATGGCCGATTTCGGCGACTGGAATCCTGGCGACGGTATGCGAGGTGGCTCAGAAGCCTGGAAGATTTCTCGCGGTGATGGTAACCGCTGAGTCGGTGGCACGCAGAGCGCCAGAGGACAAGGCGGTGCTGGTCGCGACGGTTCCTAGTTCTACAAAGCGGTGGCAGCTGCGAATTTCCTCACTAGGTTGGCCGGCGGAAAGGTGTGTCGTGGATCCGTGTGGAAGCTCGGCAACGGTAACGAGAGAGGAACCGATCGTACTGTCGGCCGTGGGCGAGGTCGCGGATCTCGAGTGCCAGGTCGTCCTCGGCGAACTAAAACGAACGGGCCTATTCTCGCCGAGAAGATTTCAGGCACTGCCGGATCATATTCCGGTTCCTGACGCGGTTGTTCCTGAGCCCGTTCGAACCGTCGTTTCCGGTTCTTTTGGTTCGGGCAGGCTTTCTTATCGCCCTCTGTCACGAATGGGTTCGTTTGGATGAGAACACTCCGAATTGGTCCGACGTGACACTTGAGACCGGCGACTAAAGATCTTACGGTGTAGCCGGCAAAGAATCCGAGGAGCGTGCTATTTAAAAATTACTATTTAGATATTTAAATTTCTTTTTGGTGCCTAACTCTCGTACCGAAAGGCCCGCCTCAGTAGAGTTGGGCCTCCCTTTACTCCAGATAAGAAACAGACTCCAACTTGATCTTCCACAAGGGGCAGAAGGCCGCTCTCAGTAGAGATAGGCCTCGTACTCCTTGTGACAGATCAGCCCTGTAGACAGAAGGCCGCCTTTCAGTAGAAAGGAGGCCGCGTGTATGAAGGACTACTAACGTCGAAATAAGAACACTTGCTCCCGGATTCACTGTCGTTCACTGTCGCACAACCGAGATAAACACTTAAAAACGGAAGAACTCGAAGGAAACCGAACACTACTCGAACACAAGAATATTTGCGGCAAACACAGGAAATGAGAAGGAATAAGTCGAAGGAAAGGAGAAGGAAACTGGTTCACTGAAGGCGGTTGACTGGTATTGGAAGTTGAAATCGGCGCGCCGGCCGAAGGAAGTCAAAGTGTACTAAGTGAGAACGAATAATTCTGGTAACGTTTGTTGTTTATTTCGCTAGGCTGAGGAGACACCCTACTCACTTCAAGGATTGAAAATTAACTGCCTGTCCGGTTCGCTTGCTGCACGTAGGCAGCCCGGGACGAGAGCTCGAGACGGCGGTGGGAGCGGCGGCTAGCGCGCTGACTGGCCAAACGATGGCAATGAGATCGCAGTTGAGCGGTGGGGATCGCCTACCGTTCGCACTACCTCGGACCCCGAGCGTCTTCGCCGTGTCAAAATACAAAATGTCTTACATTAATACTATTTGTAATTGAACTCTAAAAATATTAAATATTGCTGAAAATTAATCAAATTAAATTATGTTGATCAGTGAGTGTATGGCTTCAATTCCCCGCAAACGGGGTGGAGCTATCTTAATTAGCACTGTTTTTCGGGGTTATTGTTGATAATATTAATTATTAAAACTTTAAATGAGCAATAACTATTAAAAATTCGAAGCCCCGAATAACCATTATTACATAGGCAAGAAAAGATGGTACGAATAAACTCTAAACAGAAAGGAGACATGGTTAATTCTAGAGACGATTAACACTAGCTGGAAAAAGAATACAAAATTATGGTTAAGATCTAAAGTCGATAGGTGTGTCTATATATGCTTATATATACACATATATAATTTTAATTAAGTTTCTAGCTGCTATTCTTAATCGGGGAGGTCGTTCCCAATCTTTTTATATGTTGTGACGTTTCTCTGTAAGCTGAAATTAATTTATTGATTTTTTAAGAGGAATGATTTGTCCCAGTTCTCGTGAAGTTTTTACCCGCCGGTTGAGATCCCCGGTTGTTTTTCCCAATGAGGCTGGAAGAGAAAGGAGGACGCTAGAGGGAGAGAGAGAAAAGAAATAGCTAGAGAGGGAAGAGAAAAGACGGGCGAAGAGTGAGAGAGACATCATTGGTGAACGTGCCGTGCACGTGCTGACTAGGCAAGCGTAACACGGCGGCCGGCACGTTTTCACGAGGTGTTTGCGTGACTAACGGGATTTTTCCGGCCGTCAACCGGCGGCCTTGCGAGAGAAGGGAAATTTGGCTAATAGTTATGACTCACGGAGGGTGAGCAAGTTCGTCGTTTGATCGTCTTGAAATCCATGATTTGTCACGTAGGCCCCTTTCACTCAAGTTTTCAAAAGAAAACTTGAGTGGAAAGTCACGTAGGCAGTTTTCGATTTTCAGAGGTTCTCAATTTAGACTATTGGCCTACAACAACCTGCCCCCTTTTCCTCGCTAACAGGTCAATTGGCGGCACGCTTGCCAGGACCAAAACAGCGCCTGTCGAGGCGGTGCGGTAGGCCGAGGTAATTCTCAGCGCCACACCTCTCTGTGCTGAGGACAGCTTTCTCAGGATAGCTTAGTTGTCGAGGTCCGATGTCCACATTGGCGCTGCTTATAGGAGCTTCGAGTCAACCACGCTCGCAATCAGCCTTCTCTTCGCTTCCCTCGGTCCACCAATGTTGGGCATGAGCCGAGCTAAGTTAGCTCCACATTGGATGGCTTTGGCAGCCGCGAGCTGGATATGTTCGCCGAAGCTAAACCTACGGCCCTACTGGACTTCAAGCCCACCCAATACAATCTGTGGGAGTTGGAAGGGTCTCCTGTGTGTAACGAGGAGCGCCTCGGTCTTTTCCAGGGCAATTTTGAGACCTCTGGCATCCAGCCAGTGCTTCAGTCGTCGCAGGCTCTCTATGATCCTTAGCTCAAGGATTCCGGTGTCGTCCGCTGCGCATACGATCAGCGCGTCATCCGCGAAGCCGACCATCGTCGTGCCAGCGGGTAGCTCCATTCGCAGGAGGTCGTCGTACATGATATTCCACACGAATGGCCCCACCCGCGATCCCTGAGGAGCGCCGCATGTCATCTCTTGGAGAGTCCACGTGTCGCCCTAGTAGATCACCCATCTGTCACTTAGATAATTATCCATCATTCGCAACAGGTATTCGGGCACCTACTTACGCATCATCGCTTCGATGCAGATCTTCCATCTTGCGGAATTGAACGCGTTGCGAATATCAATACTGATCAGTGCGCAGAATCCTTGTCGCTTACCAGGTCCTTTTCTTGCTTCCATTGCGAGATCCATCACCGTTTGTATTGCGTCGATTGTGGACCTGCCTTTGCGAAAGCCGAACTGGTTGTCCGACAGACTGTATTCCCCTGCATATGGTTCTGAAGTCTGCAGAATCAGGTCCTCCAGAAGCTTCCCCATTGTGTCCATCAGACATTTTGGTCTGAAGGATGAAGCCTTATCTAGAGGCCTTTCTCCCTTCCGGAGAAGTACCAGTTTCTGCTTCTTCCAGTCAGCAAAGAACTCCCCCACCTGAAGACAGGAGCTAAAGGCTTCAAGGAGGATCTCCGGATACAATCTGATCACCTCCTTGCGGATCTCGTTCGGTATACCATCGATCCCCGGTGCCGTATTGGCCTTCGGCCTTCGACTCGCTTTCTTCAGTTCCTCGAGGGTGAAGAGCTCCTTGTCACTGACCACGCAGTATCCTTGGGCACTTTCTTATAGGTCATCTTACAAGGGGAAGGCCTCAAGTATGAAACTCAAATCGAGTTCGCATGACGATAATTCGAAAGATTATCGAATTTCATTCGACACGTGTCACGGCTTTTTTGTAAGTGGAGCTTAGTTTTTTAAATATTAATGTTTTAAAATTGCGGCTACCTTCACTGATACACTAGTATCAGTCACGCGGGAAATTTTTCAGCCAGCGGCGCTGGCCCTGCGGTAGCGTGCCTGCTTGCTACTCGCTGCTGTCGGGGTTCGAATCTTTTAGCTAGATTTTTTTTTTTTTTTAATAATATCAAAAATTTAAATTATTATTAATTTTACATAATATATATAATATTGTTATGTACTTAATAATTATTAATATATTAATTATATTATTATATTAATTATTAATAAATTATGTACTTCATAATTATAAAGATAAAAAAGAGTATTATTTAATATATTATCTGATATTATAATTAGAAAGTGTCTAATTTTTTCAACCTTCCGAAATATTATATATTAAAATTGTTAATGATAATAATTTAAATTTTTGGTATTATTACAAAAAAAAAAATCTATCCAAAAGATTCGAACCCCGACAGCAGCGAGTAGCAAGCAGGCACGCTACCGCAGGGCCAGCGCCGCTGGCTGAAAAATTTCCCGCGTAACTGATACTAGTGTATCAGTGAAGGTAGCCGCAATTTTAAAACATTAATATTTAAAAACCTAGGCTGCACTTACAAAAAAGCCGTGACACATGTCGAATGAAATTCGATAATCTTTCGAATTATCGTCATGCGAACTCGATTTGAGTTTCATACTTGAGGCCTTCCCCTTGTTAGTGGTCTTCCATGCTTCGTGCAGTGCGGGGTCTCCCTTCGAGCGGGTGGCTTTCCGCCGCACTGCGTTGCATGCGCTACGCAGGTCTGACAGGGTGTCATGCCACCAGTACATCGAGTTCTGCGCTCTTCTCCGCCTCCGTCGGGGCATAGAATGGTCGCATGCCGCAACCCCTTCCTTCCGTCCCTCCGGTCACTCAGGGTTGTTTCCTCGAGTACCTGCCAATCATTTTTCCTCGCCACAAGTCGGGGCGTGGCAATAGTGATGCCGATTATCGACCCCGCAGTCCCTCGTCTGAAGGTGTTCTCTTGGCCCAGATTTAAAACGGTGAGGTCGTTCCTAGCGACCATCGCATTCAACAAGATTCCCCTCCTGTCCGTTCGGGTCACGCCCCACACCGGCGGCTTACTGTTAAAGTGTCTGGCCTCCGCTCAGACGAACCCCTTGCCTGTCTCCAGAACTCTCCCAACCCCCAAATCGGGATTGCACGTCACGATCCCCGCCCTCCGTGATGCATCCTGGAGCCAGGTAGAGTTTTCGGGCTTCCTTTAGGCGCCATTCATTAATTACGTAAGGGTCCCGAGGGGGAGGGGGGGGGGGCTCCCAAAATCCCCCCCACCCCCCACCCCGCGCCCGCCGCCCCCTAACCATTCTTACGTAATATCTTACTACGTCAATTATTGTTTCAATTCGAACGATCACAGTAGCTACTAATACTTCCAAAGACTAATATTATTTTTTCAAAAAATAAAAATCTTTTGTTTATGTCAAGTAACAACGTATTTTACTTTTTCTAATGATTTGTAACTATTCAACGCTATTTAGAAAAATTATAAGGTAAATATTACGTAAGAAAGGGGGGGGGGGGGGAGGCGGGTTCAAGAAATCTTATGTATCCTTACGTGGGCGGTGGGGGGTCAAAAATGCTCAAAATCGCCCTTACGTAATTAATGAATGGCCGCTTACTGCTCCTCGAAGAGCAGCACATCAGACCCCCTTTCTCTGGTCGTCTGCATCAGGAGGCTCTGGGCGTTCCTTCCCCTCCCGAGGTTGAGTTGCAGAAATCTCATTTTCTGTGCCTCAACCTCTCGAGTTCCTCCCGGAACGTCAGGCATTTTGGGGTGCCTTTGCACTCCCTGGCCACGTGTTCCGCGTCCCCACACCTCCAACAGGCGTCTTTCCTGTTGGGGCCACTGCAGGCGCCCAACACGTGGCCAAACCCGAGGCACTTGTAGCACCTCGCTACCTCCACGTGCTCCTGGATGCGGCAGTTCACCCATCCGAGGCGTATTTTACCCAGCCGGAGCAGACTATCAGCGTCTACCCCGGTCAGGTTTACCACCGCAGCCTTTACCCTGCCGAAACGGGATTAGAGTCTGCAGGACACCTCCAAAGTGGCCCTGTCCACCGCTTTTTCCAGCGCCTGGAGGACCGCCTCCCTGGTCACTGTCTCGTCGAGGTCCCTCACCTCGACAGCTCTTGTGGTGACTAGGGCCCGAACATTGGTTCGCTCCCCGACCACCTGGTCCAGCGCCTTTTTAAAGGCTGGGACATCCCCTCCCTTTTTGAGGACGACGAGCAGCTCCTGCTTCCTCGCCCTCCTCACTGCCAAAATTTCCACTCCTGCTTCATCCGTCTTTACCCGCGCCCTCATGTCCTTCAGGATTTCGGCGTAGGAATGACCTCCTTTCGTCGAAATCCTGATGGCGTCGCTCGATCTGGCGGGGGAGGAGCGTTTATGAGGCTTCTTTTCCTCTACACCTTTCTCCTTCGGAGGCGCTTCCTGCGTTTTCCCCTTCTTCTACGCCTTCTTCTTTTCCCTCTTCTCCAGCAGGTGCCAATCCTCCGCCATCTGGGTGGACTGACACCCGCTGGCTTCCGCAAAAGTAGGCGATGTGCTGCCCTTGGTCTTTTTGTTGACCCTGTCCTCGGGTGAAGAGAGAGCTTCCCTCTTCTCACTTCTGGAAACCTCCCTCCTCTCACCTCGGGGCTTGTCTCCCAGAGATGCTGAGTGGGTCCTTGTACCCGTGTTCATTTTTCATGTATCAAGATGGGAATCCAGCCTCCTCTGGATTTCCATCCCGCTCTGCAGCAAACACTTGTGCGTGTTCTGGATGCCATCGAGAACCTTGTTAGCCTCCAGAACACTCACCTTGACCGGGCCGGGGTTGTTCTTCAGCATTTCTCTCCTGAATGACTTTGAACGCCCGGCCTAGTCTCTCTATTTTTTCTCCTTGCTCCTTCAGGAGCTGGAGGATGTCCTGTCATCCCTCAGCTACTGGAGGGACCACGTTGCTCTTTTTCTCCTTAACTTTCTCTTTTTTTTCCATTTTCGTGTTCTTTTTTTTTTAGTTATATTATCCATAAGTTACTTTGCCAGAGTATCGTACGTAAGGGAGCGAGATTCTACGTGATTATTTTGAGGTGTGTCATTTGAGGGTTAAGAAACTTACTCTTTTAATTAAATTATTACTAGTAGTCTTGCGCGCGCCAGGGCGCGCGCCTACTAATTTTTGTATGAGAAAGAATAAACCAAATATTTATTTTTTCCATACCATTCATATTTGATTAATGTTGAAAAATATTTGTACAAAATAATTATTAGAAGGCACGAAACTCACTACAGGATGATGTACGTAGCCTCCAATAAGGAGCTCCTTTTCATTTTTGTTCTTTGTTAAAGCTAAAGGAGTTCTCATCATTTCTTTTTTGGTAAATTCTGCCATCGTTATCATCTTGAAAGAATTGTGAATATAATTATAATTCAATTTATTATAATTGGCTCTTAAATTTGTCTAACACTTAACATATTTGTAAATTATACCGCCGTAATACATTTTTTATTTTATAAATTAAAAGAAATGTTATTTCTAAAATAAATTGTGAATAATTCGTTATAACATGTACATGAGCATATAAATTTCAAATCGATAAATACTACGAATAATATTAATTTTCATGATTATATAAGTTTTACAAAGTTTAAAAAAATAAATGATACATAGAATAATGGCAGTAGCTACCAATCTTTCAGTTTTTAAGGAATATGATAACAAATTTTTAAGTTGTCTATTTGCTCGGCAATTATTGCTTTCATACTCTATAGTAATCCATTCACCAGTAATAGTTTATTATGCATTGAGAGATGTAGTGAACTTTTTCTATCAAAAATTAATTTTCTAATTTTTATTGTAAATGATGCACGTTATTACGAAAAAGTAAAATGTATTTTAGTATAACTTTTTTATACATGAACATTTTTATCGTATCTGTTGTTCACGTAAAAATGATAAAATTCTTCTATTATAAGAAGAAAATTATCCTGTCGAAAGAACTTTCCAGGCCTTTATAAAAGTTACAGTATTTTTCTTATTAAAAGCTAAATTAAACAAAAGCTTTTCGGGGAGTGGGACGATGGTCGTGGGGGTTAAGGCATAGGCTTTGGACCCACTCAGTCGGCTTGCGGGTTCGATTCCCGCCTCGCACTCTGGAAGAGCCTCGGTGGCCCATGCGGTGAACACTTGCCTAGCAAGGGAGTTGTTCATCACCGGAGAGTCGTGGGACCGGTACCTCTAGAGAAAAAGGTTCTCTAAGTACTTAAGGCTGTTGCTCTTGGTGGTTCGGAACCCACCTTAAACTGTAGGCCCCCCTCCCACCACCAAGTAAGTGTGTGGGGGGTGTGTAAAGGAATAGGGAAGAGATACAAGAAAAATGTAAACCCTCAGGGGACACATTAGAAGCTTAAAAAGAAGAACAAAAGCTTTTGAAAAATATATATTCTGTTGCCTTTTGCGAAAATCTGTTTTCAATTTTGTTTAGAATAATTTTTTGTAACGTTTCGCATAATTTACTTTAAAACAATATTTCTCCTTGATATATTCTGCGACTGTACTTGTAGAACATGTATAATTTTACACGGATTCTTTCTATAAGAAAAATGTATGCAAAATATTTCTCATAAAATGATTGAAAGTATAAAGTATAAATTTTATTTTTTAAATCCACATATGTTAGATAAGTAATAATACAGAAATGTTGCTCAAAGCATTTGATTTACGTCGCCTGACTTACGTCACTTTTTATATATATTTTTAGTAAGCATTGTTTTCATCTCACAGTTTAATTTCTTATAAAATTCTTCATCGTTATCATTGTTCAATTCTCGTTTTAAAATATAGATAATATCTTCCATGTGTAAAAATATTAATGTGTAAAATTTAACTGCTCCATTTGTGGTTAAAAATTGATCTTTCTGGTTCTAAATTCAAATATTTATGCAAAAAAATTCGAAGCAAAAAAAATATGAACCAAAAATTAATCAATTCAAATTTGAACTAACATCACATCCATTGTTCAAAGTACTCAGATGGAGATTTATGTCATTTGTCAAAAATTCTTATTTTTTGATAGAAAATTAATTTTTCTAGTTGAAAATTCAAATATTTGGTTTAAAATGTATGTACATATTTTACTCAAAATTCTTCCTCTCTGATAGATAATCAATCTTCTTAATTGAAAATTCACCTTTTTGAGTAAAAATTTAAATATTTTGTCGAACCTTCAACAGTTTTGTTGAAAGTTTATGTTTTTGGCTTGGAATCAAACATTTTTCATGACATTTTTTTTATTGTTAGAAAATCCATCTTGGTTAACGAATTCGTGTTTTTGATTTGAAAATAGTGTCTTTATCATATTTTTTTCGAAATAGTAGCAAAACAGCGTCATCACTTAGAAAAATTCAAAACTGAGAATTGAAAGAATTGAAAATTTCAATTCATAAAACTTCAAACAATTGCAGTTGGAATTTAAAAAATGGAAATAAATTGGAACAATAATATTAAACTCCAAAAAATGTACTTTATTTGAGTAATTTCTGAATAATTTTGGAAAAATACAAAGGAATTCAAAAGAATTTGAATAAATGTTGAAAAATTAAAAATGAGTTCAAAACACTTCAAGACGAGTTAAACACAAACTGAAAACTTAAAAAATATCTATCTAATAATAAATAAATAAATAAAAAATAAATAAATAAAATATAAATATCTATCTAATAATAACGACAAAAATATAATAAAATATCCATTAAACTGAATAGAATTATTGACCTAATTTAAAAGAGTTCAGGTAAATTAACAAAATTCGAAAGAGATGATAAAATAATTCTGAATGAATTAGTAATAAATCAGGATAAATTCAAATTAATTGCAAAACATATTTGAAAATCTCTACAAATCTATGAAAACCTACAAAATGCCTCACTTCTTGTGAATGATTTCCTTGAAGTACATTAAAATATTATAAAATCCCGTGAAATTGTATGAAACTTTATAATATTTCCTTGCATCATGGATTATGGAAATACCTTGAGAGCTTTTAAAATTCCATAAAATTTAAATATTCTAAAACAATTGAAACCTTGCAAGTCCTATAGAATAGTTTCATATATTCCGAAGTTTTAAAGAAAATCTCTAAACAAGCAGAAAAATTTGTTTATTTCTCCTAAAGACATTGAAATCCTTTAAAATTCCTTAAAAAATCAATAATATCTTGAAAGTGTATTAAAGTCTTTAAAAATACTTTATAATATTTCAAATCATATCAGGTTACCGAAATAAATGGAAAATTTCTTGGAATCTTTTGATATACCCTAAAACTTGACATAGGTCCTATTAAATCGATCTATATTTTCGAAATTTTAGGAAACTCTTTGATACAACACCCCATGCACATTTTTTCAAATCTCTCGAGAAAGCTTTAGAATCTTTTTAAACACTCTAAAATATTCCAAATCTTCTGAAACCAACACAGAAAAAACAGAAGATAAACTTTACATCGATTTCCGACGAAAGTTTCGCTGCAACAAAAATTAACCTTGTCGAATATACTTTACATGAAATTAAGATAATTCCGTGTTTTTAAACCATCTAGGAATAATTTGTCATTTGTTTGTCAGTAAAAAAGCGTCTTCTGCTATGTAGTTCACAGCAGTGCAAAGAACAGTGTGAAGTATGGATGCAAATGGTCTGGAAATCAGGACACGAGATTTTTAAAAACATTGCACTCATCACCATTCTATCCTATTCTAAAAAGATGATTGAGTCGAAGTCGAAATATCGTAACGCCTTTTCCGCACTTCTGATTCGTCGCGTAGTTATCGATTGTGATTTTCGACAATCGATACTTGCCGTTCGGAA